>NBAZ01000023.1:0-247337 GCA_002794735.1 Pyrrhoderma lamaoense | reverse complement strand
AAGTTTGTCATTCTTCTTTTTGACAAAGAAAAAGGGTGATGCCATAGGCGATTTAGAAGAGTGAATATGACCATTGCTATCAGTGTTATAGACTGGTATTACAAGTGGTGTTCTGTGTGTAGGTATTTAGTAGTCTATGATGAAATGCTGGTTGATGCATGATCCTGTGCACCCACTGTCTATGAGAGCTTTAGTGCCTATTCACAAGTTGTTGTCTAGTCTTGTAACCATGATCAAGACTGTCAACTGCCTCCCCCTGCTTCTTTTTACAAACTGAATTGGCTCTTTCATCATTCCCACTGCTACCTCTGCATCTTCCTTACTCATCCTCTGTATTTCCTCTAACAATTCATTCATCACTTTCTCTCTGTGCTCCTCTGGAATAAGAGAGAGTAACACTGGATGTACTTGACTATCAAAGTCTTTTTGTATTCTTTGCATTATCCAAAGATTTGAGAACAGCTCTAACAGATCCTGTTGTTGTGTTTTTGGTTTCACAGGTTTTAATGACTCGGCCAAAGAGTTAAATAGTTTTATTAGAAGAAAAAGAAGTAAAAGAAACAGAGTCATCTTTAAAAGTTACAGAGTTAAAAGTACAACATTGTTTTACAGAAGTTTTTACATTTTTTTGATTTTGTACTAGTGTTTTTGTCCATTTTTTCTGAAATTGGCCATGAGGAAAAAGAGAAAACCAAGTCATTGCTCTCACATGCCATGTTCATGCTTAGGCCACTGCAAAACCTTTCTCAAACTCCATCTTGTTCTCACTCTCACCTTCTTTCTCAAAGTCACTCTACTTCAACTTTTCTACCTTATTTGCCCACATTTTCCTCTCACTTCCACTCATAGCATGCAAGATTGTCCAAATCTTTATCTTTTGGTTAGGACATTCATGTGCAAAATGCCCAACCTTTCCACACAAGTAGTAGCTACCTTGTTGTCAAGCCTGACCCATTGACACATTTATTAGCTGCCCAAGTCCTACAAACATGGTTCCTGAGTGGTCTTGCTTAGCAGAGGCCTTATTAGTTAGATGAGTGGTAAGTGGGTTATTCTGGAATGTGGTTTGAAAGTGCTCAGAAGAGAGTTACCTTGTCTTCATATTGCCTTCAACTCTAACTTGGTTTTTTCATGGAGCATGGTCTGCTCTTTCTATTCTTTATAAATTACAAAAGTGGGACAAGAGCTGAAAATAAAAGTAAGAGTGTCTTTAGGTAGAGCTTTTCTCAGCAAGGAGATTAAATAGGGATCATGCATGATAGAGTTGTAACCTGCTTTTTGTAAGTAGATCTCAAACTGTTGAAAGAATTCATTATATAACTGCTTGACTATACAAAGTCTCTTCAAGTTATGTTGTGTATTAGCTTGTTTGTTGAGGTCTGAGAAGGCTGCCTCTGGCTTGTCAATGAACTCACGACTGGTGTCTTTGAAGTCTCCAACATCATTATAAGCAGATTCTAAGTAGTTTTCTGCTCATACACCTGCATAACCACCTTTTATAAAAGATAGCATAAACAGAGCTTGAGATTCATTATCCAGAAAATCTGCTTTAGCTGCTCGTAGATATGTGGTGACAGAGCAAATGAAAGTATTATAGTCCTTGCTATCAAAGAGTTCTGGTTTGGCTACATGGATCTTAACACAAGGGGCTGAGCAGGAGCCTCCTGGCTATGCCTCTGAGTTAAAGATGCATTCAAACCTCTTCTTGCTTCTTTTTATAAAAATAGAGAGATTTATTTTCAAGCATCTAATAATACTACAATCTACTCAGCATGGGAGGAACAAGAGGAAGAACTGTACAACTCGGACGATTGGCCCAATGCCTATACTACACCAGCAGATGTATATGAGCCCAAGGAAGTGTATATGCCAGTAAATTACTAAGAATTGCTAGATCAGGCTCTAGAGGAACCAGCAATTGAAGAACACTGGGCAGTACAACATGAACATGAGTCACAATATGTCATGAAAGAAGAAGATCTACCTTCTCTACTATATATACCCAACAAACCATGCTCTGATGCTGAATGGTCTTTGATGTCACTCATGCTTCAACAATAGTATGTATTACACTTACCAGCATGGGTCATCACTGCTTGGGTTTGGAGTTATCAGACAGGTTGTAATGTCAAGTATAACCTCCAAAGGACTACTCTACCCCTGGACTATATTATGTATCAACCACTGGTAGTTATGAAAGAACAGTTTGGCATCTCTTGAACTCAAATGGCTTCACATCTGGGAAAATACCACAAGCTACCATGGCAACCAGTCATTTATGGGTCATATCATAATACAGATTCCCTTAGCTTATATTATTGGAACCTTTCAGCACAAAGACATGTCTTTGCAATGCACCACTATGAACAACTTGTAAAAAACATCAAAGAGCAGCTAACTTACTGGAAATGTCGCTTACAGATACATTATGACAAACCAAACATCCCGGGCCTACATTGAATGTCATTGGGACAATTGTTACAACTTGGAGAAAACCGAGACTGGGACCATCTAATAGAATGACTGAGCTGGGAGGCAAAGAATTTAATGACTTGGAACATGAATGAATTTCGCTTTTTAGATTTGCAGCCCTCTACAACAAGTATTTAATTTTTATTTTTTATGTGTTTCTTTCATTTTTTCTTTTATTTTTATCTCCACTCTTCACAAAAAGAACAAAAACCATTAACACAAAATTCATAAAAAAACTAACAAATCACCAAAAACATAATTCCTCTTCACTCGTGTACCATTGTATATCTTGTATCCTATTCACCTTCAATTTTTATTTATTATCTTGTTATATATTTGTCAGGTGCTTCTCCACTCCTGATTGATATCATGACGTATGTTTATATGCCCCATTTTTTTTCTATCCTTTTCGATTTTTTGTTATTTAACAGGTTTGACCAAGCCTCCATTGGAGTCTTAAAAAGTTGGTTCGGATTGACTCTCTGCAGTGGGTGAAACTCCTAATGTAATCAAGCAGTTGTAGTATTGAGATATACTGTCTTTGCACTGTAATGCTTTAGAAGAAGATTTCTTGTCATACCATACAGTGGCTTATGTTATAGCCACATTTGGACTATAAGGAGTTTCTCATTCCAATCATAAAATAACCTGAAAAGGTTAATCTCTGTGCTTGGTTAACTCCAGGATGTATTTGGGGCAACTAAATATAGAACAATAGTGTCAACAACTTCTACTTGGCTCCGAAGGGTGTTAAAATACAATGCAAGGGTCTAGTAATATCATGACTAGTGATCTGTTTGAACTAGAACACATTCTACCTCTTATATTTTGAACAACATTATCACCACTCATAAGGGTTATATGCAGCACCAGTAGCATTGTGGTCCCCTAAGAATAAACACAAAAGGCAGAAAATTCAAGTAATCCGGAAACAAGTGTAGTGAATGAACTTGTGGGTAAGACACTGGGCCAGTAGTGTGAAGTCCCTTATGAATAGACTTCAAAAGTAGTTTATGCAATTTCTTTTGCAAGAAGGAGAGAGACAGCCTCCATCTTAGCAAAAGCAATAACAGGATATACATGGAACCAGTGTGGAGTCTCCTACTGGACAAGGACTCAGAAAAACAGAGGGTACAGCATGGATCCAATGCACAGATCCCCTACAAATAGATCTCAAAGAATATGCTCTACTGGTTAAGGTTGACCAGTCTAAAGGGATACAATCAATTAAATGTTTATGGACATGCTCACTCAGATGGGTTCGAGTTCGCACTTACAAGAGTCTGATCTTTTAAGTGTGCCTGGGGTAAGAAGGTATGAGGTGACCCCTCTAAAGTAAGACCAGTAGGCACTCGGTTATAACCTACTCAAAGAAGACCTAAAAGGAATTAGGTATTGGTGGAGAATTCTTAGGTGCAATAGATGAGACACATGTTAGGATTTCCAAACTTTAGGCTTACCAATAACGATTATAAAGCGCTTACATCATGTCTAATAACGAGGTCACACGAGGCTCATCAACTAGCCGGGACAGACCCCAAAACATATGCCGAACCTGCTATAGAACAATACAGGAAATGGAAGAGATATGTAATAATATGGCCATACGAATAACAAAGGCCTTAATCAAGAACCAGAAGGAAGATTGGCGGTATTACAATAATTATGGATGGTTTGATATGCATACAAACAACTATCCGTACGATACCACCTTGCACAACATAACAAGGGTACAGAACCACCTTTGGTTAGAAGAACTATTCAAAAGCATATACCTTGATCAACCTGAACTACAGGTTCACTCCGAAGCAATACTAGATGCTAGAAGTCATGGAGAACCAATCCTAGTAGCATCCTCAATATGTGTTATACTACACAAGCAAGCTTCAGACGAAATCAAGGAAGCAATTCGTAAATCTGTAATCAGAGCTACAGACGAAAGCTTTGCACTACGAGGACCAGGCATAATGACTATAGACGAAAAGGAGACAAATCACTTTGCAATGCGAATGCACACACTGTGGAGAGGAATGATACATGAAACATATAACAAAGCTCCTCGTCCAGGATTCGAGAGAGTAGATTGGATCACTCTTAACAGGGCTCAATCAGTAACACCTCTAGTAATACTATAGCGAGAAAGTCCTCCATTACCAGTCATGCCTAATAGGGAACGCCCTATACTACCACACATTAATACTATTCTCCCAAGAGAAGAATGGGATAGAAACAATCCATCAGCCCATACTAGAACTAGCATAGTGTCAGTCCATCCACAGTATGAATGGCGGACTAGCCATTCCTCTTAGCAAGCCCAAGGCTGGGCTAAGAAGATATTCCCACGCTGGGAACAGATGCGCCGGTCGAATAAATTCTCATGATATGAATACGGTAATTCACGAGTCAGGTGATTGTAATGGATGCGGCAACAGAAACAGTTATAAACAATATAACAAGCTTAATGCTTTTGGATGAAGGACGAATTAGACACTTTAACTAGTGCCACAAATTGTTGGAGATATAGATACGGGTGCCACAAACAATGGTGCCACAATGGTGCCACACTAAGTGCCACAAATTAAATATAATAATAGTATTTCTTGATGATTAAACGGGTAGTTAGTTCACATGTAGTAGATGTATATAAGGAGGTCAATTTTGACCAAGATCTCCTCATTGAAATCAATCTTGTCACAAACCCAAAGACAGCTAATCTGTCTACATCTGATACATCACTATCATCTGTCAGTATATCTGGCCTACAAGTTGTTTCTGTTTTGAACACTGTGATACTAAGTACAAGGGCATCTTATATAAGTACGCTTAGTCGTATTATCCCCTTGCTTATACAAGCAGATCAATACAGATCCTAACAACACAGTTGGTTCTGTTCTCAGCCTCATTTAGGTAGTCTTGGATCAAAAGAAGCCTTCTGCATGCAGAACATCATGGATAATGTGTCAGCAACAGACGACAAAGACAAGGAATGAATTATTCTTAGCCAGGTTTGGCAGATGTGTCTTTAGGAACTTGTGTGATCAGTGTGATGAGGCATGGGTCCTTGAAAGACAAACAAAAGTGTTTCTACAAGCATAATCTCCCTCACGTTGTTAAGGTGGCAGAATTGGAACGAATGACATGGTAAGACAACACAGAACAATGCTTCTCAGGAAAGAGGGTATTTCCCTTGCATTGCTCACAAGGAGTCGTGCCTCTGTCTCTCTTCACTTGTATCTTTAGAATTCAGTCTTAAACAACTGGCACTCATTAGTAAGAATATCATTAATTTACTCTATTATTAATTTAATATATATATTTGAATTAGCTTCAATCAAGGACCCTGATATTCTTTAATATACTCAGTTGTACTATTCAAGGAATGCATTTTCAAATACTTTCTAACTCATTCATTATCACACTACTTGTTTATATCAACACTACCTGTTTATATCAACACTACTTAAAGGCTAATCCAAAACTGTGATATCATAAAATTAAAACCATAATTTAGTTTTTTTGGAAGTATGTTTTGGATTTTTGTCTGCTAAAAGATAATAAAACCAAACTCAACATTCAAATTCTTCAGAGTTCTAAAAATCTCTTCTACTAGTTTTTTTCTTTTGATTTAAAAATAGTTTTTTACAAAAAATATGAGGCTTTAGACCCTAATAATATAGAACTCTGCTCAAAGTGTCCTCACTGACATTGGAAATAATGATATTGCACCATAAGCATATTTTGAATAAATTAAAAACATAGTATATCTTTTATCTTCAAAAGTCAGTTTGTGTGAAACACTTGGTTTTGAATGTCTAAAATAAGAATCATTGGTTTTTTGAAGCTCTTTCTAATTGCAAGAGATTGCAAAAGTGTGACAACCAAGTCTTTGGGCAATCTTCTGATTCATTTTCTTCATCTTCTTATAAACTATGATTTGAGCTTGTTCAATAAGGATAAGATATAAAATTATAAAGAATTGAATCAGGGCTTTCAAATAACACAAAGATAAGTCAATTGGTGGAGAATTGACTGAGTTATGGATAATTATGTGAAGATTTGAGTTGGGTGACTATAATATTAATAGTGAAATTCACTATATAAAAGCTTATACATGGATTTCACTAAAGAAGGAACTCTAAAACAAAATTCTAAAATGAGTCCATGATGAATCTACTACAGAACATCCAGAAATACATTATACTTTAGCCAAACCATATCAAGAGTTTACATGATAGAAAGATAAACAAGGTGTCTCAGCATATGTTTCAGTATATAAAGTTTGTCAAAGGACAAAAACATAAAGGGAGAAGGTACAAACTCTTCTTCAACTAATGAAAATATCACAGCAATCTTGGAAAATTATAAGTTGTGATTTTATAATGCTTTTACCATGAACTCAAGGTGGAAAAGATATGATCTTTGTTGTGCAGAATTATTTAATAAAAGTAGTCTATTTTGTTACTTGCAATAATAACATAACCTTGAAACAAACAGCAAATTGTCAGCAACTAAACCTGGTCTATAGTCAGAGTCTGGCCTAAGTCACTAATCAACAAGTATCAACAATAGTGGAGAGTAATAAGATGTATTGGGAGTAGCTCCAGTGCCGAGTCAGGAGAGTAGACAAGGTTGAAACTGGGGATTATCTACTGACAGAGGTGCTACTTATATACAGTTTGAAGCGTGTGACGTGACAGTGTGATCATGGACAGAAAAGGAAAGAAATAGAATGTGATAGAACATGGTAGAATGTTGAAGAATATAGAAGAATGGAAATGTCCGTAATGGATCGGAGTTTGTCAATAAGGATGAGTAAAGAAGAATGGGTTAAGGGTTGTGGAGTAATATGGATTAGTAAAGGGGTCCGAGGTATGTAATGGGTTTTAGTAATGCGAGAAAGAGGAAAAAAGGCATGAGAATAAGGGAACAAGGAAAAGTACATGACATTACTCCCCTCTCAAAGGCAATCGTCTCGATTGCTTATGGGAGGAAGATTTCTGGGTTATTGAATCGATTAATCTTAGAATGAGGAGGGTTGCGCGCTGGGAAGTTGTCCTTTAGCAGAGGTATAAAGTGAATATTTTGGTAGTCTGTAATGGTGAGCTTTCTGTGGGCATTCGGATTCTTTCGTAAAAATTCCTGGAGTGCTTCTTGAGAATTGGCAAGATTCCCCAGTGGCTCCCAAGTTCGCTCTTGTGGTCCATACCCTTTCCAGTGTACCAAGTATTCTGCTTGTCTTCGCCTCCGGTTGTATCGCGATGCTAAAATCTCCTCGACCTCCCATTCTGGTTCTTGATCCACAATTATGGGTTCTGGTCTATTCAAGCTTTGTTGCGATTCGTAATGAGGCTTCTTGTAGGGGTGTAAGAGCACTTCATTGAAGACTGGATGTATGCGGCTCATAGAGGGTGGTAGCTCGAGTTTATAAGTGGAGGCTCCAATCTTCTCCAATACTTTGAATGGACCATATCTTTTATCGTCAAACTTTTTCATGGGTTGTGTTGTGTGGATGTTGGTTGCTTCTAACAGCACTAAGTCCCCAGGTTGGTAATCAATTGGTTCCCCTCTAGTTCGGTCATAGAATCTTTTCATTGTAGAGGCCGCTTTTTCCAGTGCTTCTTTCGCATTTTTTCGTACCATCTCCATTCGTTGTGCGAACTGGGTGGCCGTCTCATTGTTGGACTCGTAGCGAGGGTTAGTGCCTTTGTAAGGGTGGTAGCCATAGTTGAGGAAGAATGGTGAGTGCTTTGTGGATGACTGTTCTCTGTCGTTATACGCAAATTCTGCTAGTGCTAGCCAGTCTGCCCAATCATCTTGACTGAAGTTCACAAAAATCCGTAAATACTGTTCAACTTCTTGGTTAATCCACTCTGTTTGCCCATCTGTTTGTGGATGATATGCCGTTGAAGGGTTTGCTTCGATACCAAGAAGTTTATATAGTTCTTTCATGAACTTGGATTCGAATTGGGGACCTCTATCATGTATGAGTTTCCTAGGAATTCCATGGAGTTTAAAGACATGATCACGGTAGAGTTTGGCCATTCCTTGAGATGTGACTGTTGTATGAGTGGGGATGACATGGATTTGTTTGGTAAAGCGATCCACAAAGACGCAGATTGCATTGTAACCTTGCGACTCTGGTAGTTCTCCGATAAGATCAACTGACACTTCTTCCCAAGGGTGTTCTGGATATTGTGAGGGTGTAGGGGGTTATGGGGGCGTGTTCTTCGTGGTTTGGTTGTTTGGCATGTGTGGCAGCCTTCCACATAACGTTTGACATCTTCTTTAATTCCAGGCCAGATGTAATTGCGGGTGATCAGTTCCTGAGTTTTATACTGTCCTGGGTGTCCAGCTGTGACTGAATCATGGTGGTTTCTAATGATGTCCTCGCGTAGTCTCATATCTCTGGGTATGTAGATGCATCCTTTATAAGTAATGAGGCCATCTTCTAATTCTTCCCAACGTGGATCTTTCTTCTTCAATGCTTTCTTGGCTTTTTGGTCCAGCTGTGTCTTTGCTGTTTTAGCACGTTCCAAGAAATTTTGATCTAAGGATTCAAGAGTTACGTCTCTTAGCCATTCAGATTTGATTACCACCACCTCTCGGTTGTCATTCTCCCCCCTTTCATGATCCGCTCGTCTCGAGAGGAGATCAGCTTTGGTGTTCTGTTTGCCTTTTAAGTAGTGTATTTCCAAGTCATATTCTTGTAGTTCCACTACCCATCTGGCTTGTCTACGGTTCAGATCTCGAGGTTGAGTCCAGTATGTAATGTTTTTGTGGTCTGTAAAGATTTGGACAGGTAGTGGGTGGCCGATAAGATAGTGTCTCCATTCTTTGAGTGCCTCCATGATAGCAAGCATTTCTTTGTCATAGATGACATAATTTCGTTCTGTGGGTGTCAAGGATGCGGATCTATAAGCAATAGGGTGCCATTTGCCATCAATTAATTGGGAGAGTACTGCTCCATTTGCAAAGTCTGAAGAGTCTGCTTCAATGCGAAATGGTGCTCCAGATATTGGCAAATGTAGCACGGGCTCTTGGCAGATGCAATCTTTTAGCTTATTGAAGGCTTCTGTTTGGGAATCCGTCCATTTCCAGTCCGCATTGCCTGTTAAGTCATGTAGAGGGCGAGCTAGATTACTATAACCCCTGATAAACCGTCTATAGAAGTTACAGAGCCCTAAGAAACTTTGTAACTGCTTTTTGTTCTTGGGCACCGGCCATTCCTTGACTGCTTGAATTTTACTGGGATCCATGCGCAGTTTTCCTCTTCCCACAATAACCCCAAGGTATTCAACTTCCTTTTGCTCGAATAAGCATTTCTCTGGCTTCAAGTATAGCTTGTTGTTGCGTAGTACATCTAGCACCTGTCGCACTAGTTTCCTGTGCGACTCTAGGTCTGCTGTGAAGATGAGAATGTCATCTAGGTAGACTACGACATGTCCTCCATCAATTAGTTCCTTCAAAATATGATTCATAAAGCCTTGGAAAGTTGCTGGGGAGTTTGTAAGGCCGAAGAACATGACAGTTGGTTCGAAGAGTCCTCTATTGGTTCTGAAGGCTGCTTTCCATTCGTCCCCTTCTTTGATTCGTATATTGTTGTATCCCCATCGTACGTCTAGTTTGGTGAAGTGTTGGGAATCCTTAAGCTTATCAATAAGCTCCGGGATCAGGGGGAGGGGGTACTTGTTTTTTACTGTCATGCTATTCAGCTTTCGATAGTCTTGTACAGGTCGTAGTTCTCCGCTTTTCTTTTTTACAAAGAAGAAAGGCGAGGCCATGGGGGATTTGGAGGGTCTGATCCGTCCTGTCTTCAGGTTTTCGTCCAAGAACTTGTCAAGCGCTTTATTTTCTGCTTCAGAAAGTGGGTAGATCTTGCAATCAGTGGGTTTGAACCCGGGTGTGAGTTCTATTGCGTGATCCCATGGGCGTCTTTCTGGCAGCTTGTCAAATTCCTGTTTTCCAAAAACCTCTGGGTATTCTTTCAAATAATCCACCTTATCGCTCCTCCTCTTGGTTGGGGTAAAGCCCAACTCACGTATTCTATAAGCCAGTTCTATCTGTCTGACATATTCTTTCTCCTGCTGATAACCCAGCCAATCCAGTATGAAAATACGGTCTCTTTCTTCCAGTTCTGAGCTGATAGAGTTGATATGATAATCTAGTTGCCGTATCTTGGCATGTGCATGTCCGCATGTTTCTGGGCAACGGTTGAGAGTAACTTCTCCTTTGTTCCAGTCTATACTGGGGTTGTGGAACTTCAGCCATTCGTGTCCAATAAACAGGTCTGTCTTTCCCAGACTGGTGACTGCTAACTGGATCCGCTCCTTGTGTTCACCAATTGACATCATCAGCTCTACCAATTCTGTAATAGATCCTGCTTGATTCCTTGTTCCATCTGCATTATAAACGGGAATAGGGATGGGTGTTTTCTGGGTAGGGATTTGGTGTTTGCGAACAAATTCTTTGTCTATGCACGAGCCAGTGCATCCAGAATCTAGTAGGGCTTTGACTTTAAAGGTTTGCTGATCCTCTAGAGTCGTGAGCTGTGCAGATAGGTCTAGCTGGTGTCCTTGCGACCCTCGGATGTATTGTTTGGGTTGTTGTAAAGAGTAAAGTGCTTTTAGAGCTGTCTCGTCATCTAGTTTGGAAATGGCTTGAAGTGTCTCTGTAGTAGCTTCCTGGGTTCTTTTCTTATGAACTAAGCTTCTGAGTGCCAACAGAGCATGACTTTCGGAGTCCTTTCTAATTCGTCGTAAGGTCCATTCTGGAGTGAAGGGTTTGGAGAAGGTTTGAGACGTGGTTTTTGGTTCTGGTTTTGGTTCAACAACTGTATTTCGAAGCAAACTACTGGTACATGTAGTTGTTGGACATAAATTAGGAGTGGGGGTGTTAAAACTCGAACCGTGTACCTCAGAAGACACGTTTGCAACTGAGGTTAAGCAAAATCTGATTCCTTCATTTCTGCTATAGCATCTGCCCATTCTTTCCTTTCGTCTCCTGTCATTTCTTGCAGTAGTTCCCTTACTGACATCCTTGGTTTCTGGGGGCAATCGCGTGACAAGTGACCTTTCTGTTGACATCTGAAGCAGCGTCCCTCTTTTCTCATTCTATCCACATCCATGGGTTCCCCTGCTGAGTGATTCACAGGTGTGGAAGTTACTTTAGGGGGTGTGGGGGTTAGACGAGGAGTAGGTTTGAATGGAGGGGGTCTGTGGTCAAAACGAGGTTTGTTGGCTGTTATTGTGTTGTCAATCTTGGTTGCTATTGTCCTCCATCCTTCTACCGTGGTGGGTTCATTACCAGTTGCTAAGATAGCCATCACTATGTTGCTTCGAAGAGCTGTTCTCAAATGGTTGATAATCAGGGGTTCGAAGGCAGCACTTGTCATTCCAGCACGAGCTCGAGTCAGAGAGAGGTCTGTGAAGAACTTTTCAGCAGAATCATTCCCTTGCTTCATAGTAGCTATCTTCTGCTGAGCGTGCTGTTGCTCATGAGTATCCTTAAAGCGTGTTTTAAGTTCGCCCTCAAAGTCATCCCAGTCCCAGTTTCCACTGTCTGTTCTTTTGGTCAGTTGCTCCTGCTTCCAGGCTCCAGCATTGGGCCAGTCATGTAAGAGCACACAAAGCGTATTTGATCCTGTCCTGTGACCAAGATGTTCTGCGCACTATACATGTAGTTTTTGATTTGGACGAGCCATTCGTCATACTTTGCTTTATCCCCCGTAAACTCCTCTGGCTTATTTAGCAATGGGTTTTTGGGAGAGGGTTGGGGTGGTTGTAGTGCAGCTGCGACTGCCTGGACGAAGTTGTTGGGTAGTGCGATAACAGGTGGATTGGAAAGTATCTGAGGGAGCATTCCCTGGATGGTGGCTGCAACTGTGTTGGCAATTATTTCTTCCATAGTTGGTGCAGGAGTGGGTGCTCAAGTGTTCTGGCCCTGGGGTTGTCCTTGTTGATTCATTTTGGGCTGCGGTCACTATCGTAGTCTTCTGGGTGGTCTCTGAAGTAGTCTTCTCGAGTGTACTGGATGGAAGTGTTAGATGGAGAGGAGTGTGGTGGGGTGGGGTCACTAGCAAGCTCTGGGTAGATCTGGGAGAAGTCTTCAGTCTGTAAGTATGTAAGGCTTTTGACTTCGGCTTCTTCCTCTTCTCTAACAGTGGGCCCTGCTCGTATACCTCTTCTTCTTCTGAGAAAACGTCTAGCACGTCTAAGTCTTCGCTCTTCTTCTTCTGTTCGTCTGTTGCTTCGAAGTGCTCTACTCGATGGGCGTATCCGAACCCAAAGAGTTCTCTTCCTTGTGCGTTTAGTGAGCAGTAAGTTCTGGTGTTGGAGGTGTTGATGATAAGGATGCAAACGAGGAAAGTGAAGATATAGAAGTGGTAGGTGTAGCGGTAGTATTCCTCCAGCTTGGAAGATAAGAGTGTGTGGTGTCAAGAAGTAGTGAGGTAGGCAATGAGTAGTTTCAACCTAATGTCAGCAACTAAACCCGGTCTATAGTCAGAGTCCGGCCTAAGTCACTAATCAACAAGTATCAACAATAGTGGAGAGTAATAAGATGTATTGGGAGTAGCTCCAGTGCCGAGTCAGGAGAGTAGACAAGGTTGAAACTGGGGATTATCTACTGACAGAGGTGCTACTTATATACAGTTTGAAGCGTGTGACGTGACAGTGTGATCATGGACAGAAAAGGAAAGAAATAGAATGTGATAGAACATGGTAGAATGTTGAAGAATATAGAAGAATGGAAATGTCCGTAATGGATCGGAGTTTGTCAATAAGGATGAGTAAAGAAGAATGGGTTAAGGGTTGTGGAGTAATATGGATTAGTAAAGGGGTCCGAGGTATGTAATGGGTTTTAGTAATGCGAGAAAGAGGAAAAAAGGCATGAGAATAAGGGAACAAGGAAAAGTACATGACACAAATATATTTCTAAAGACTATATTTTATTACTATAAAGCATTAAAAAAATTGTCTTTGATAGAAGAACTCAATTTTTTAATGCATATTTTCAGAGTTTATTTCAAAAACTTAGAATAACACTAAGATTAAGCATAACTTATTTTTTTCTTTTGTTTTACAGTGAGGAAACTATTTGGTTTCAATAAGATAATGCCCATTGTCATATATCTGCAGACACAATGGCTTGGTTAACTATTTATGGTACTTGTTATGAATATATTCCAAGGGTCAAATGAGACTTGGGTAAGAGGGGGTTCTTCTTGTGTGGTCAACCAATTGAGTGAGGCCTAACTTGATGATCTGTGATGAGAGTAACAGTAACACTAAACCACTGCTTAGTGTTAAAAAAGTAACACCAAGAGTTTGGGAAACAACAAGTTAGTATGGAATGCCCTCTGTTGAAACTTCCTTTTTAGAAGTATCCTCAACCTTATATCCAAGTCTTCTAATTAACAGTGTCTCTCCCTGCTTCTAAGGACACTTGAACCAAACCTTATTTTCTCTTTTATAAGAATGTTTCAGGCCAGCTAGTCAGGCTAAAGTAACCACTAATAGATTTCTTTCAACAAAGATCAGATTGCCTTCTTTAAGCAAATTACAATGAGTAACAAGGTACAGCCTAGAGAGTGATAATCAGAAGACAAGTTTAGGGTAAGAAGTCACAGTTTTATTAACTGTCTTTTGACTCTGAACTTCTGCTTCTTTTATACTCCACAAGACCCTTGATTTCTGACTAATCTACTGACTACTTATAGTAATATTCTGCCTCCTATGTTTTCAACCCTTTTGAACCTTAACTGTGTATTGCTGTGCTGGCTGCCTTGTCCTGAGAACTCTAATAGATCTAGATTAAGCTTTAATAACCCTTCTGTCCCAGTATCCCTAGTGCTAGTCTTAAGCATAGATTATCCACCCCTCTCTCATTCATATCTGGTATTAGTATTGCCCCTGTTCCACTCTTGACCATTAGAATATAATTCTAAGAAAGTAACCTGTAAGGTGTTGAGTGCTCTTAGAAGAGGATTAATAGGCATATCTATTTTATGCCTAGTATCCCTACTGTACTGAGCCAAGAACTTTGTTACATCTTGTTGTCTGATGAACTCAAAGAGATTGAGTTGTATGAGTTCATACAGATGCTGACTTTCTGTAACAGCAGCTTCAAAGAGTGTAGAAGTGTGAAAGACTAAGGCATTGGGGCAAGAATGATCATAACTAGACCAAATTATATAAACAGACACTTCCCACTTGAATTGAGAAGTTCTATCTGGACTGAGTAGGCTGATAGATCTGGTAAAGCAGTTCTTCCAAGTATTAGAGTGTACTTTAAAGATGGGAAAAGGATAATCTCATTTAGCAGTGGAGAAGATCATAACAGGTGTGATTTGCAGTAGCACAGTATTGACAATTAGTCTTAGGGTGTAGTTGAACAAGTGTTCTTATAAATAAATAACCTGATTGCATAGATTACACCTATGTTCAGCTTGAACAAATCCTCCAGTGCCTCTTAGTAAAGACCCCATAACTTGATAGCTGGCTTGATCTTCTCAGGTAGTAATTCCAGTTATAGGGTTCTGATTAGATAAGGGCCCCATTAGATAATTCTCCATAATAGTTCAGTCCAATATTCCTCCTTCTTTCTATTAGGTCAATCCTCCCACTATAAACAAGCTCTCTCAAATCAAACTCTAACAGTACTTCTCTTTTTTCTCATCCAGCACAAAATCTCCAAATTTTAATCTTATATAACTTGTATGATTTGATCTCAGGAATATTATTTATCTATATAATAAACAATGTTGGAACTCTCAAGATTTAGCTAATTTAGTATGTTTAGCATGAGATTTTTTAACTGTTAAGCAAGTAAATAAGCATATTGATCATCTACTTAAAACATTTGCTGAATGTATTGCATAAGAAGAAGTAATGACTAAATTTTAGTTTTAATATTTGATACAATTTTTTGTATAAATAGATATCTTTACTATAATACAGTGCACTTTTTTAATAATCTGCTTTCTTAATTAAGGGAGAGTGCATGTTATGGGATTGGAGGTTTGAAGATTTGCAGATTATTGGCTAGATCAGAGATCAAACACAAACCAAATATAGGAAGCTGCAAATCCTGCTTATTACAAACAATAGGGAACTCAGTCATGTCACACAAAGAAGTTCTCTCTCAAAATGAAGAAAGGCTTGCAGTGTTTGAATGACTACATGCACAGCCAGCAGAGCCATTGCTGGATCAAGTCCGTGGTTGGATAGAATCACGGCAAAGGTCAGAAACTAGGACCTTACCAAATCCTACAGGAGACGTAGGTGTTTGTATAGCAGTATATGAAGCAGAACAAACTAGCAAATCTCAAGTACACAGTCAGGTGGAACAAGTCCCCTAGTACCAGACCAGGGTAGGGTGTATCAATTGCAAGAAGACTTATTCATTACAATCAGACCTCTATAAGATCATTTGGACAACTCTCTTCGAGATGGGAGTGGATACTACCGAGTTTACAGTACAAGTACAGAAGTACTGAACAGACAATTCTATTCAAGAATTCCCTCATTGGGAGCAAGATGTTTGGACCTTTCACTATGTTACTTTCTTGGAGATAAAAAAGAAGGAGATGGTCTGGGGTCAAGTTAGGATTGTGGTCTTAATGAATATGGAGCATACTAGACACCAGCATGATGAACAGTGCAGCAGTAATGTGGTTCACTATCAAGTGATACCATGAAACCCCCCAGAATGGGGAATACTTTTACTTCGTCAGCAACCAAAGAAAGTCTACAATCATCTCAAGTTAATTGATGTGCCTGGATACATACAATGAGGATATCATCAATACTTCAATGCAAAACAGTGTGTGGCCTGTTGGGTCAGCACAGACCATACAAGGTCATTGTGGAGTGAACACACAACACAGTTCAGCCACAATTGGGGTTATTTAGGGTTCAGAGCAGTGGACCCTAAATTAGGGTCAGAAGATTGGGAATCTCTTTAGATCAGATCTAAGGGTCTCAAGGTCTCAGGGAGCAATGTGATTGTATGAACAGTGAAGCAAGGACATTAAGGGTTTAGACATGTGTTGGATACACAAAGTTTTCAGGGACTTGTGGAGCAAGTGCTCTTAAGGTTATGGTTAGGATAAAGGAATACCTATAGTATAATGAGTGTGAATGAAGACTATAAAAGAAGAACTTTTGGATATCGTAGCATAGATTGTTCAGACTCACTTATAACCATAAAACAGTAATAAGACATCAACTACACTTGAAGTATAATACTTGCACTCAGTCAAGATTGTTGTTAGCTGGCAAAAGTGTTACTTTAAAGGTATCTGTATTGTGATAGAACATCTAGCTTTCTCTAACATTATTACTTGTTGTTACAAACTAAAAGACATTTCATTAATTTTCCTAAGTCCAATATTGACTCATGTTGACATGTTGTTGATGTGTTATTTATTCCATCTTTTATTCTATTCATTGTTCCTCAGATTGTATGACTCATTCTCACATGACTCACTTCATTACTTGACTCACATTCTGGTTTATCATTCATGACTCATTGCTTATAAATGTTTGTTCCCACTAGTATATAAACCTGGCAATCTGCGAGAGAACTCCTCACACACTTCATTTTCTGACCATCACCACTATAAAGTTAACCACTTGTAAAGTTCTCTCGCAGGTAAGCATATTGTACTAAGTAGCACTTAAATATAACTAACTTGTAGAGTTCTCTCACAGTGAGACAACTGCTACTAAGTCAACTAGTGGTCTTGAGCATCATACTTAGAACTGTGCAGATCTATTGTTATCGTTGCCACATCACACATGCATTAAGCTTGCCTGATCACTGCAACCATAACACTTGTTTTCTATCATTGTACAGTGAGGAGACTACTTCTATACACTCCAAAAAGGACCACATTATCATACTATGAGTTATTATATTGGCATTGTTTAGGTTGAATCAATACCTTGGTCGACACCTCACATGATTACCTCTTTGTCACAATTTACTTGTAGTGTTCTTGGCACTTGGCACAATGGCTTCAAGATCCCCTTCCTTGAAGAAGCACCAACTGCTTGTTAGCTTTAACCAGACTAGGTGTCTATCTAGTCTGATTAACTACTCAGCACACTGCTAGCCCACCTCTTTTGGCAACAGAATCAGAGTTGCTTTATCTGGGTTATCGAACCACTATTACTAAGGTTGAAGATCATGCTGATCTCTTAGTTTTAAGGAAACCGTAACAGGATTTGCAACTTCCTATATTTGGCTTGTGTTTGATCTCTGACCTAATTCATGAATCTTCAAATCTCTAATCCTATAACAAAGGGTCATTGTATTAGTTTATTAAGATGCAGCATGTCTTCAACAGGCCAACAAATACAATCTCACACTTTCTTAACTCATGACTTTTAAGAAGATTGTTCTTCCCCATATTTATAAATACAAATTAACATGAGATCTATTTCCATAAAATATTGTTTAAAAAAAGTATTTTTACACTTTAATAATATGAAACAAACTAACACATATTCATAATCTACAAAAACTTTGTGATATTCTCTATATATAGATATATATTTGATTTATAGTGAAATAAAACAAAAATACATATATTTTATATTAACTTCTACAATTAACTTGTTTTTATAAAATATTAGTCCAGCTCTCAATAAGATCAATCACACATATTCCTTGTACAGGTGTATACTGTTTTGTCAACACTTTTATTGCTTCTTGTGCGATCAAGCCTCCCAAAAATGCGGCAGTATTTGGTAAATCTGCAGTCGAAGCACGAGCTCTATAAAACGGCATTGAATAGCATGCGGAAAAAAAGGAAGAAAAGATTAGCTCACATTTCCCCGATTACAATGGTCAGTTCATCCGGTAAATCTGTCCTCTCAGGAAGAAGTTGTTTTACAATAGAAAGAATCTGTGGTACCGTTGGTCTCTGTTCTGGATTGTTCTCATCGATGAATCTCATAAGAGCTGTAAGTGCGATGTGAGTTGCAGCTGCTTTTTTCGATTCCTCAGTTTTCAGTATGTTGGCTAGCAAAGACTCAGCGATGTCACGGTTTATATGTACAAGATTCAATTCATACCTAGTAAGTTCTTATCTTCATCGAGATAGCCGACCTTCGTCCCACGTATGATCTTTAATCCATGGCTGTTACGCACAAATTCATCTATTAAGGCCGCATCTACTTCCAGACCCCTGTCCTGCAACAACTTTGTAAACATAGCCTTCTCTTCATCCGCTCGGGATTTATATAGTTTCTGTAAGTGAATATAACTTGTTGTATCTGCCTTCATGTCCGGTAAAGTTGATGTCAAAGGAAGAACATTGGGAGGCTGTTCAGTAAACGTTTTCAATGTAGCAAGCAGATGGAAGAACGGAGGGGATGATGGGTTAAGATCAGCTAAGCCTTCGTCGGCGAATAGGTCCTTTATCTCAGATGGAACTTTAGTCTCCGTCCAAGCACGATAAGCTTGGACACTGCTTCATCGAAATTCTCTTCATCCCCCTTCTTCTTCATGGCCAAGATCAGTTTCTTAAAGTCAAGCCTCTCTGCGTACGTTTTTGGAGGTTCCCCGTTATGCTTCAACAGGTGAGTAATACAAATAAGAATGTGAGGGTTACAACTCACCATGGATTTCCAAGTGTCTAATGCGCGCACAAGAATGACAACGTATGGGATATGAGCATAGTCTGTTGAGTTCATATTCTCAAAGTCAAGTGATCGAGCATGTTCGAGTAGTGAAGGGAATGGTTTATCGATACGCAACGAGGGTAAGCCCTCAGGATGGGAATCAATGACTACAGGCACATATCACTCAGATTCCGAGCTTCGCTATCACAAAGTAGATGTACGCACTAGTATGTTCTCGCAGCTGAATATGAAAATCCGCGAGAAATCCAGAAGATCTCACTGATATGAGTGGAGGTAACGTTTTATCGTCCCATAAACGTTTGGCCAAGTTATTCAAAAGACTTGGAGATAGATTATGAGCGATTATGAGATTGAAAGAGGCAATATATGCGGTATCGGTTAGACGATTCGAGATATCCTGATATATATCAGAGAGAAGAGATTTTGATAAAAATGAGCGCATACGTTGGTATCTGCGACACCCTCTACTCTGTCATTGAGCTCTCGCAGTAAGCGAACGGCCTCTTGTGCACGGGGCTTTCCAATGCTATCAGGTCCTTCAAGAAAGAAATTATTTCCTGCATCCTCTTGGGATGTTGTCTCAGGATCTAAAATGGTGAAATGCCCTATCCCGGGGAGAACTAGATTCTTGAGAATCGAAGTTGATGTGGCGGAGGCAGAGATGACTAAAACCCGAGAAGATTCTAAAGCACTCTGGCCAGAGGTGGCCCAAAGTCTGGATACAAGTTCCTGATTGGTATAAAGATATATATAATATGGTGAAGACGAGTTTTACCGGAGCTGACGATCATAACGCCTGGTCTTGTCATCTGGTTGTCCAGTAGTCTGAGCTCTATACGCAGGGTAGATCGTACAAGTAAACTTCATTGGAATATAGCTCCACAATGATCACTCACGAGTGTACTTCTATTGCTGTCGTCGCTGCTTCGATGTCTTGAGAGGGTTGCATTGGGATATTCAGAGGCAAAGGTATGAACAAGAGATCTGATTATACGGATATAAATAGCAGATGCATATAATTGTGACAATGAGATGTATTGCTTACAAATATATTGGTCCATATCACGTTATTGAGCCAGATTTCTTCTTATTTAGTCAATATTATGGTCTATCTTCTATAAACATATTCTCTCTCATGTCATGGTACACTTTACGTTCCCTTCCTATCTGCCTTAGGCCAATCGTACGCTCAACAAGGTCTATTAATACTATCTCCAAACAAAATTCTTCAGGAATCTCCTCCATTCTTAGCAAGCTCGACGAAGAAAATGCGAGACTACTTTCAATCATACAACGACGAGTTACTGAAAGAAATTCATTAGTTGCACAGGTATGGCTTTTTTCTTCGTAAGGATTTAATGTGTCATCTTCCGACTTGCTTTTACCTTCTCTGTCAACAAGCTCAATGACAACCTGGCTTTAGCCTCTGTAGATGCCCAGCTAGGTCGAAGGCTGAAGCACCTTGACGATTTATACAAAACCTGGAGTCATTGGCAAGAAAACAAGAAGGTTTGATGTCCGAATAACGGCTCCACTTTACCTATTAACTCTTAAAAACAGAATCTCATCCAAACCGCAAAACTTCTTGAGGATGAGGATCCAGACATACGAGATCTTGCAGCTGAAGACTATCAATCACTTTTAGATAGTTACACTAATACCATCAAGGACGTATTTCCCGCGTTGCTTATTTCACCTTCTCAAACAAGTTCTTTATCTGCTTTAGTCGAGATCAAACCTGGTGTCGGAGGTTCTGAATCCTCTCTGTTTCTCCAAGAAGTTCTTCGTATGTACATGCGTTATGCTAGCTTGCGAAATTGGTCTTCCAAGATTGTCGCAAAGGATGATAGAGATGGAGGTGGTATGAAAAATGCGATATTGGAGGTTGTCGGGGAAGGAGCATACGACTGCCTGCGCTGGGAAAGCGGTGTTCATAGGGTACAACGTGTGCCTGCTACGGAGTCTAGTGGTAGAGTGCATACCAGCACGGTACAAGTCATTGTATGTATTGGTGTTTGAACAAATTTTTATTTCTTTATCTCGTATGCTGACAGGGAAAAAAAAGGTATTGCCTTCATCCGACGACAATGTTATCCAGAATGACATGGATAACCTGTTGGATGAAAAAGACGTCAAGATCGAGGTGATGCGTGCAAGGGGTGCTGGTGGTCAGGTAACGGAGCTGATAACGCATCTTTCTTTGGATGAGTACAGTAGAGTTAACCTTTTTTATTACCCAGCACGTAAATAAGACAGAATCGGCCGTGAGACTGACTCATATTCCTACTGGAATAACAGTTTCAATGCAAGACGAGCGGAGTCAACATACAGTAAATCGTTGATATACTGTTTTTATCTACCCAATTGACATTCTGGTTATAGAACAAAGCTCGTGCATTCCAGGTCCTGCGTGCACGCTTGTTAGATCGTAAATTACAGACTGATATCAAAGAGCGAAGAGAAACACGGCGTCAGTTAGTGAAGAGTGCTGACCGTAGTGAGAAAATACGGACTTATCAATTCGTTCAGGTAAGCTAAGAAAGTTTGATAATTAATAACATGATCCTCATATTTTTTTGTAGGACAGAGTGACGGATCATCGAATCGGTCTAACTATAAAAGGTGTCGCTCAAATTCTTGATGGGGATGGGTTACAACAGATACTGGATGTTCTTCATGCAAACCACCATCAAGAAATGATCGAAGATGCCTTAGACGATTCAATCTAAACATATAGTATATACCATAGTATTTAAAGGTACAAATTTCTATACGTTAATCCCATTAAAAATATCAACAGACAATGCAGAGGTTTATCTGCACCAAAAAATCACATCATGATCTTGGAAATGCCCAGGCATATTTTGACGTCTTCTCTCAGGATGGTGGAAGTACGTCCCATGTCTTTGTCTTGGGCTGGCTGAGATTATTTCGGACGACATTCCGGGTGAAGTATCGTCTGCTAGAGGACTGTTGTTATGCCCCAATCCTGTATTTGAAGCGTTGCCATAATCTTCTTCTGAATCGCTGTCTATATCATCCATGAGCCAATGAGCATCCTCAGGTAGTACAATCACTCCAGAAGCGTCATCAAAACTTAACCGATGGTTGACTTTTCTGCTTTGATCATTCCTGACCCCTCTTGTCTGAGATGAAGACTCGTCCGTCCAAGGGTTAATCATATTAGTCTCGTTATTTATATATCCTTCACCAAGGTTCATTTCACCTCCAATGGATTGTTGACCCGGTTTAGATTTGGATGCCTTTCTGACTGAACTATACCGTTTTCGCAAAGTGAGGACAACAGCTTCGTTACTTGTAGGGCCATTCGCAGCATACTCCCTATTAACAAGCGTCTGCCCCTTCTTAAGAGGTAACCAAGGCTGGGGAAGAACTCCATTCAGCGCTGGGTGACCATATCTTCTCTTGCCAGTACTGTATTGGTGAATCTTAGGATAGGGAGCAAGAAAGCATAAAGAAATTAAGGACGAACTTTAGGACACCGAAATACCAGTTTGACATAGGGGGTTGAGACTACAAGCACAGAAATCAGGCTTATATATTTTGTGACTTACGCTTATCACTCACATAGTCTGTTCGCTCATCTTCAGGAGCTACATACAAGGTCTCATCATTTTGTGCATATCTTCTCCGATTGAGATTACTGTATGCCGTTTAAAACTAATCATGGATATAGACCCTAAGAAAGCATACCTCTGCGACCATGTCACTGGATGCCCTGCACGCATCCTTGATACTTCTGCTGATTCCTCCCCACGCTGCACCTCGAATACAGAGCTGAGATTAACACTCTTGCTCAGTGGTGTGAACATCTTCCAAGTATAGATAGACCAAACAAAGGTTCCAAATAGCAAGGGCACCATCAAAGAAGATAAAACGAACCCCTTCTTGAGGAGAAATAGACCCGTCATGAAAATCTGGAAAATGAATATTCCCCAGATCAGTCTCACATACGTTATGGGCCAGGCTTGACCCTGAGACTCGTAAGGCTTGTAAAAAACTTGAGAAAGTCAATCTATGAAGTTTACCTAGCTATATAGCTTTGTTACTTACCAAACAGCAATTTGTATTTATAAACGATATAGCCGATACCAAAATACAGAGCGCCAAAGACCAGAATTGTCGGTTGAATGACGCTATACAACATTGTAACAACGAAAACCAATATTGCCTGGGGATAAACCACACCATAGTTAATCATTGGAGGAGCATTGAGCTCCGCAAAATCTACAGGCTCGCATTAGAAAGTCAAATTGATTTATAGTATCGGCTTGCAAACCTCTTGGTGTCCTAGTAACGAATATTCGGAAAAGGATGCGGGGAATGATGACTCCGAGATTAAGCAACTGCAAAGGCATAATACCCAAGCTTTGGAGGATTACATAGGAAAGGAAGAAATATCTATTCAATTGAATGTAAATCTTTTCTATATGTGGACTAGAACTGTTTCGTAAATCACATACCTAGCCCGACCTTGATGTAGGGCCTGGGCGAGCTTCTCTGGCACTTTAGCAGGAGATTCGGCAAGATCTCGAATAAGTTGCCAATACGTGCTAGCAACAAGGAATATAAAAACGACGTTGACCAGGAGGAAGAGGAAATATTTCTTTATGAGGAATATTCGACCCAGCTTCGTGCACGGTAGCCTTGTAAGTAGGTAAGCCCTAAAATGCATTTTAAGATAGGGCTTATTGAGGAAAGCGCCTTTTAAATACCTTCAAAGATAAAAGGGAGGAGAGCATTAAGGGATATCATTGCTATAGAAGGTAACACAGTCTGTACTACTGCTCGTAGCTGGTCATTAGCATCAATCCAGCGTCCAAGCCATGGCATGGTTCGTTTGATTTCCTCATAACTCAGCAAGGATGCCAGTGCAGTAATAGGGAAAAACCAGAAGAAGAATATGAGTATCATGATTCCGAGAACAAGTAACTCTCTCATCCGCGAAGCATTCCTCGAAAGCTCCATGTTATCCCACACGATATCTCGAGGTTCTGGTGCAAGTCGTGTGAAACACTGTGCAGGATAAGGGGCGTGAACAACTTGCGATGCAATTTGCTACGAAAGTGTGGTAAGAAGGAGTTTTTTTATGAAAAATTTATTGCTAAATTACCGCACTAGACATCTTTTCAAATGTTACAAATGCCGTATGAGACGTTTTGAATTTGCCATTTTTTCTCTTCTGTTGAACCGCCTGATCAGCTTCTTTAAATCGTGCTTCGAGATATTCTAGAGCATCCTTCTTCTGCCCAAACCAACTTGGTCTTATTGTTGGACGTCTACGATGCGGTACTACGAGTGGTGAAGCATAGGAAGTAGATGACATTTGACCTTCTTCCACGTCTACAAGCAGTGGTACTGCATTGTCGGACGGATCAACTACATCAACATTACTTGGATTCCCCAAGTAATCTGTCCAGGCTTTTTCAAGCTCGAGTAAAGCATCGGTTCTCTTGTCGATGAGCTTCTTGAGAGAATACACTTCGCGGCACACACTGACACTCTCAACAGTAAGACCCATATTTTCAAAGTAGACAGCAAGTGCGCGTTCTCCACGGAGATGATTAGGTAGATCCGTGACCATTACTGTACGTGCCGCAATAGAGTGGACCAGTTCTAGGGAGAAAAGTTGACGAGCACGAATAAAACGAGAGTAGTTTTTGTAAATAAAACGCAAGGCGAGGAACGTAAAAAGATATGTGAATGCAAGATGAAGAGAAAGGTATGAATTTGCATCATTTAGTAGATCCATCCAATCCCTTCCATTCCCTTGAGATGGTGCTTTTGGAAGTTCAGCTAAAATCCGCAGCCATCGGGGTCATTGTCTTCTCCATCACTCAATCCAATGTTATTCTATATTATTGTATTATGAACGATAGTCAATACTAGTCCCATGATTTTAGTCATTACAGATTCATGTGTGCATACCTTAAAATTAATTGGCATTAATATAGTAATTGCTAATAACGACATAGCCGAGAAAAGATAGAAGGACATCTTAAAGAAATTAAGAAGCTTGAACAGAATGTTAGCTTGGGTTTAACTAAGGTTATCAGTACACTCACAACAACAGCATCCAAGCCTACAATTTGTAGAATCGTGATTTCAGACGTTTTGATCGTAGGTATAATCCAGCCAAAAAAGGCTGAATGTGCGTGAGCTTCATGAGGAGAGAAACCTGTTCAAGTATATCGTATATCAACACTCCGTCCAATAAGCGAAATAATAAAGATGATGACCTTTCAGTTTTGTGCGAGGAGCAAATAATAAAGGCCATCGTGTCCGGGAATAGGAGAATACTAGGAAAGATATAAGTCCTATGGTACACGAAAGTGTAAGTTGCGTTCTAAACCAAGGTCCCTCAAAGTCCCTTCCAGTCAAAGAATGAGCTTCTGCTTGTACTTGTACTGATCTTAGAAGAAAATCCCTACTCGTTGGAGGAGTACCAGGCGGTAGCGGACTATCGTCCGCGTCACCAAAATGTAATGTTATAGCGCGAGTGCTCACTGCATTCATCCCGTCTACAAAACTAGAAGTATGCTATTCTCATATGCCGAAGGCACGCCGTATGTGTTCAAAGTAAAATTGATATCAAAGTTTTTCAAAGCCAAATGTGCAATTTCGGTGGTCAATGCATGTGGCGTACTTTGCTGTAGATAGTAAATACAAGTTTGAGGTGAGTGATGAGTGGTGAAACAAAGCAAGTACGTGACACTCGTCCACCACACCACCACTCTCCTTTAAACAACATCATCAACCATGGCAGCTACATCTGTAAATTGCCAATATCTAATTAGTACAATTAACTGCGCTAACTATTCATATATCCTATAGATGACTTTAAAGAGAATAAATCGCGAAATTGCAGACCTCAAGAAGGAGACCTCTGTGGTACAGCGACTTGTTTATTCTATGTTATCTATCAATTAGGAGTCTGACTATAACTACTTAGGCATGTCCCTTGAACCCTCAGAAGAGAACATTCGTGTTTGGCGGGTTAGTCACGAATTGCCGTCTTTTGTCCTCTGATGCTTACTGTTTACTCATCTAAAGGCTTCGATTCCGGTCCAGTAGGTAGTCCTTATGAAGGAGGAATTTTCAATCTGAGGGTAGAATTGAAAGTGGACTACCCGTTAGTAACTTTACTCATTTTTTCTTGTACATGCTTAATTTTCTATAACTTATACAAGATTCTCAGCTCCGTCTGTGAACTTCGTGACGAAGTCAGTCTCAACTTTGCAATTTCACTGCTCCCTTGACTGAATTTTATAACTTAGAATTTACCATATGAACATTTCACCTAACGGCTCCATCTGTATTGACGTCCTCAAGCAGAACTGGTCTCCAGCACTTTCACTATACAAGGTCCTTCTTTCACTTTCATCACTCTTAACTGATCCGAATCCCAGTGCGTTTCCTCTGTAATATTACTTTAATATTATACTAACATATCCTAATAGATGATCCTCTTGGTAATTCTACTCTTCTTTCAAAACCGTCTCCTTCTGTGCCTAACAAAATTTGTATTTTAGTACCTGCTATAGCTCAAGAATACTTACACAACCGTGAAAAACATGACGAAACCGCCCGAAACTGGACTCTTTTGTATGCTCAGCCCCCAAGGAAAAAACAGATTCTGGTGAGGCCATGTCAAATTCCAAGGGGAAAGGGAAGGCATCTTCACGACCATCAACGCGCAGTAGTGAACGGGCCAAAAGACCATCGGCAGCTTCTTCTGGCTCGACGAGAGAATCAGTGATTGACGTTGACGCATCTAACCAAACAGCAAGCGGCTCAAGTAATGACTCGGAGTCTACCCAAACGAACCCGAATTCCTCCCGGACCCGTTCTGGGGAAAAGAGAAAGCGGGACGGATCTGAAGGAGAAAAGACAGATGGAAGACGAAAAAGACCTTCTGGCGGTGATGATAGGGTAATTGTCATCGAGGATTGATAAGTACTATTAAGAATACTGGATTGTTATATCTCTGTGTTATGGACATGCAGTTTATACTGTAAATACAAGCATAACTCACGTACATATGATATAGTGTACAGCAAGTGTCTAATATTAATACTAATCACATGTATTAATATGGCTCTATCACATAGAAAACTCGAGTGATCGACATTCCCTCAATAGTATTGAAATCCGCATAAATTTTAAAATACTTCTATAATATGGCACGAAGCTTTCTAGTTCTTATATCTCATAAAGTTCGGCTCAGACTCTCTACATATACTTAATCTTATTCGCGCAAACACAGAAACACATGGAACGATGACTAAAGAACTCGGTAATAAGAGAAAATATGCAACAGAGCAACTCAAAGTCGAAAATGTAAAGGTCAGTCGCATGCCGTATCAGACTATAGACTCAGAAGTAGACTTTAATATCCCTCATCGGAACTAAAGAAATGCAGGTTGAAAAAACATGAGAAAGAAGAAGAAGCGGATAGCGATGCATGGGAAGGTCTCGAGATGAGCTCGGAGAAACGCGCTAATGTATCTAACGAAGGAGTTTCTTCAAACTTGGCAAGGCAACCAACACATACAGAATTGCGTACTATCCAAGAAGCTTCAGACTTATACCGATCCAACGTTTTCAAGCTAGCCGTGAGTATACATACCTCGCTCGGGCTCAGATAGTCGTCTTTGACATCAGCATTTATGAACTTACACAGATTGATTCACTCCTACCAAATGTACGACCAAAAGAATCTCGTGTCAAACCTTTGGATACTTTCCTTCGACATCTGTACACTACTTTGTCCGATCTACCCCTCTCCCCTTAGAACATCCTCTAGAAGCTGCTCGCATACTTCACAAACAAGGTGTCTTAGTACCCTTCCCTCGTCCCCCACCACCGAAAGCACGGCTTGGAAGGTCTCTTTTGAGAAACCCAGTAACATCACCCTTGTTGGAAGCTGGGCTACTAAAACGATAGTAAAAAGTCTTGATAATGTTTCATGGACTGTCGATGTCGCTGTTGAAATGCCTCAAGTTTGTCGCATCTGTCTCATACTTTAGTGAGAACTAACATGTATTTTTTCACTAGATCTTGTTCCAAGAGAAAGATTATCTAGATTACCGCTTCTTCCATAAACGTGCATATTATCTCGCCGTACTTGCGCTGCTGTCTCGAATGACAAAAAGCTAAATGCCGATACGTTCTTTGACGCTCAACTATTAGATAGTCGACTTCCTTCACTAATAGTGATACCGAAAAATGGTTTGTATTTTGGGCGTGACCCTCTCGTGAAGTGCTGGCTGACTCTTTCCTTAATCATAGTAGGCAATCCAGATACTGATTGGTCAAAAGTTAATGCAAGGGTTCGGATATTTCCTACTCTTTCACCACAGAGCCCAATATCCTTACGGCATCTTTCGCCTCTTAATTGCAACATTCGTACGAAAGAATCAATAGTAAACGGTGACTCTGAAAATTCTTTGCGAAATCCAGTATCCGGAACCCCCCTTTATAACTCAAATATCCTTGAAAGCGTATCATCTAGAGAACGCCTTCTTAGAACACATGAACTTACCAAAGAAGTTCCATCACTTCGAGATTCTCTCTCTTTGCTCCGTGTTTGGGCCAACCAACGAGGGTATGGCCCAGGTTCGAAAGAGAAAGGATGTGTGCTCGGATTTGAACGAAGAGGATTTTTCTGGACGGCAATTCTACATCTCTTAATCAATGGGGAAGAGAACTTTGGACAAAAAGTGGGCTATAAAGCACGTAAAAAGGTCGGAAAAGGATTAAGCTCATATCAACTGTTCAGGGCAGCTCTAGATTTCTTAGGTAGGCATGCGATCATCGACTAAGTAGGATCACTATCAATATTCTTCTAGCACGACATGATTTTTCTTCCGAACCAATCTTCATGAAAGACGGGTCAAGGGTCAGTTTATCTACATGTCAAAGATCTGTAGTCTCTGACTGTCAGTCATCTAGTTTAGCCCAGAAAAATATGAAACCATACGGCCGGCTTTTATCGACTTTTGCTCAGTTAATATCTGTGCTGGTATACCACTATCTTCTCTTGACTCTGTAAGTATAACATACCAATTGACTTGAAATGAAATCTAACTTAAGGGTATCAGCTTCGTCAAGATGCTAGAACCACACTAGATCTCTTAAATATATCGGACGAATCTAAAATTAGTACATTTGATGAAGTACTCTTGGTGAATAAGAGGCAGTTGATGTCTCGGTATGACGTGGTTATAAGGTACGTTTCATTATATGCTTACTATTTCATACTATTGACATGAATATGTCTAGCGTTGATACGAAAAAGGTCTTATTACGAAAGTCAAATGTTACTAACATGCTAGATCATGGCTCACATCCTGCATATATTCTAAGTGAGATCTCCTCAATCTTACGACAGCTCTTGGAAATCGTGTTCTTGCAATAACCATCATTGTACCAACAAGTGAACACAGACCTCTTTCGCAACAATCTCCTTCATCCTCAATCATAAAGATGCAAATTGGATTGAGACTCAATCGTCACAATGCTTTTCGACTCGTCGATCATGGCCCTCCTGCATCAGAAGAGACAAGTGATGAGGCAAAATATTTCGCGAGCTTTGGGGCGACAAAGCCGAGCTGCGTCGATTCAAGGATGGACGTATAACTGAAAGCGTAGTTTGGGAGATGAAAAATATTGATGAGAGAGCTCAGATACCGACAGAAATAGTTCGGCTTATGCTTTCTCGGCATTTCGGTATTGATGTGGAAAACGATGTAAGGTGCTTCCAAAATGATTTTGATGGCTTACTACGGGTCCCCGAATCGCTTGTTACACATGTGGTACTACCGAATGCCCAACCAGGATTTAAGAGTGCATTAACAGCATTTGATAATCTGGTTCGAGTCCTGAAGGGTTTAGAGGACGACATACCACTAGCAGTGCTGAATGTAAGCGCGGTTTCAAGTGACTTACGGTATACCAGTGCCTTCACTCCTATCCCATTGCCACTCAAAGATGCCAGTTCTGTACCGTTCGCTACACGTTATCTCCCAGCGATAAACATCGTTCTGCAATTTGAGCGCTCTGGACGTTGGCCTGATGACTTATCAGCAATTCAAAAGATGAAGTTAGCCTTCTTCGAGCAGCTATCCGAGGCCCTGATGAAAAAGGTCTCTGGTTTACGGACCAATATTGTCCTTTCTCCTATACGCGCAATCTCGGATACCTTAATCACGGAAAGTAGAGCATATCTAGAAATTATCACTCCGGAGGGTTGGGCGTTTGCTGCCCGAATATGGCACGATCGTGAAGCAACTTTGCTTATGCGTGCTTTAGATACAAAAACGTCACCTGTCCCAACAATGCCACAATCTATAGATCGTGCAATTGTAACTGAAGCATATAAGTTTTACTTGATTCAGTACAACTATGCTCCTCGACATCATCGCGCTGTCGCTTCCCTTACACATCGATTTCCGCATATGCTGGGACCGTCCGGCTTGTTTCTCGTTGGTTAGCTTCTCATTGGATATTACCGCATGTCTCCCATGAAGCAATCGAGCTTCTTTGTGCATATGTCTTTGTTGGAGACCAAATACGCCAGTCAGAGGATGAAGAACAGTGGGCAGACGTGCCGATGACGAAAGAACTTGGATTCTTCCGCGTTTTGGCATTCCTCAAGAAATGGTCATGGGAATCTGGGTTATTCGTCGCTATTCATGACAGCGAAACGGAGGACAGGACCACACAGTCGGGATCGGCTGAAAATGGCAGTGATCAATTAAACGTTGGATTTAGCGGGAAAGGTGTCTGGACGATCTCTACTAGTGTGGATCGCGAAGGACGGGTCTGGACCAGTGACGGACCTGATGCACTAACTGCGCGGCGGATTAAGACACTAGCATCAGCTAGCCTGGAATATGTGCTGGAACATGAATACAATGATCTTGTCCCAAGAGTAATTCAAGCTAGAACTCATCAAACGTCGGCGTGTTTACTGACAATAGTATATGCAGGCGCTATTTCTTCACCCCACGGATGACTACGATGTGTTGATCAAACTCCGGAAGGATGTCATCTGTCGCACTCACCAGCGTTTGGTACCGCTTTCTGAAGGAGCACATAAGGAGAAAAGATACAAAAATCTTGTGACAACATCTCCAGAGGACGAGGAACCGCTTAGGGTAGGCTTTGACCCAGCGCTGATGTATTACTCTGATTTAAAGGTGAGTTACAACCACGATTTATAAAATTAGCAATAGAATAACACATTGATATGAAATTGATCTGCCTTGACGGGTGTGTGCGTAGCGCGTTTTTGAAGGCACGATGGCATTTTTCTATGACCCCTTTGGCGGAGGAACCATAGGCGGAGTGTGGGACCCGAGCTTGCGATCTAAGCGACCATTCCGGGTACTGAATGACTACTCATCGAAGCCTTCGGTAAGTAAAGAAATTAGGGAGGACATTGGTTGGCATGGACTAATATCAATGGTTGCAGGGACTCGAAGCCGCTGAGAGACAAGAAAAGCCTCGAAACGAGGTTGAGCTGAATACGGCTTCAGTGTTGGCTGAGATAGAACGACTGGGGGAAGGGCTTGTGTCGGCAATTGAGGTATTACGATAGATGGATATGTATTCATTATCATTTATATAATAAAATATGCAAACACAGGAACTGATGACTTGATTGGATGCGGGTAATAATAATAGAGGAATAAATGGAAGTAGAAAATCACAAACCAAATGGAAAAATAAGAATTCTCTCGAGTGCTTGAGTGCTTGGCAACAGATACTTCGGTTTATATAACGCATCCGAGAACTGGCCACCGTCTTCCTCCTCATTTTCTTCCTCTCACTCATCTGGATCCTCGGCGACTCGCTCGTTTACAGCCCACACATTCCTTTTCTTATATTTTGCCAACCAACTTTCACATAACTAAAAATGTTCTCCCGCTCTCTCATCACCGCTGCTTTCTCCGTGACATTCATCGCAAGCAGTAAGTTTATCCCCCCTCCTTGAGAGGTAAAAAAAAGTTGCCAAGTAGCTTTACTGAGCGTTCCAATAGCTGTCCATGCCACCGACTGCTCTCGCACATATACCGTCGTCGATGGTGATATCTGTGACAGTATCTCGGCTGCAAATAATGCGTCCACTTACCAGCTCGCAGCTGTCAACAGTGGTGTAATTGACTCCGCATGCTCAAACCTATCCCCTGGCTCTTCCATCTGTCTTGGTACAGAAGGCGAAGACTGCACTACTACTTACGTTGTTCAGAGCAACGACACCTGCGACGACATCGCCTCAACTTTCGGCATAAACTCGACCATGCTCTGGACTAACAACCCTAACATTGATTCCGATTGCTCAAACGTCTACGTAGGCGAGGTAAGAGCCTCATCCAATTTCCTCATCAGCTCCACCAAATTTTCATCTCACATGGTAACTAATTACTTTTGTTATAATCGCTCATTTCGACTAGGTCTTGTGTGTTGCAGACACCGTTCTAGTTCCTCCTATCCCTTCAAGCGGAATTCCCGCTACGTCGATCCCGGCCACCGCCACAGCTGCGGCCCCTACTGAGACGGCTTCAACGATCAACGCTGCGGTATCTACCTCCGATGACGGTGACGATGAGGATGAGGACGATGAAGATGACGAGGACTATCCTTACTGCGATGAACTCTAAATAAAACACCTTTTTTTTCAGAGATGCGCACAAATACATCTCTCTTGAAGCTATTGGATAAATTGAATAGTATCTACTTGTTCATGACAACCCTGATGGACTCCTTGGAACCAACTTAGTACCTCAATCAATATGTCTCATCTCACCCCTACCTAATTTTCCCCTTCTACCTATGCTTGGTCAAGCGCCTTTATACATACCCCAGTTTCGCCATATCATCGCTCTTCTTCATCTCTTCGTCACTCGGCTTGATGCCAGCTGCATTTTTCTGTTTTTCGCTTTCTTTCTATACCTTTAAAGCTTGACGTCCTTCATAACTAATGAATTTAGATGTCAAATACCCCCTCGTCTGCCATTCTTCTCTCCGTTTTTTGCCGTCTTTTCTGGTTTTTCTTCCTTATCATGTATTAGGGAGTGGAATTTTAAAGTAACGCTTTTTGCGTCCTTTTCTTCGAATCTCTGATAGGTGAAATCATCAGCTCTCGGTACCATGATCGAAAGGAGATATATATATTTGATACCTGAAAATAAGGGGAATCATTATTTCTTGCCAAGTACATGTAACAATCATCATCAATTGGTCATAGGAGATATTAATATTGAATTGAGCAGGTTGGAGTATTGCTAATTACTTGGAAATAATTGATGCGCACTATAAGAAAGGGGATAAAGAACACATGATGAAACCACTGGTTTTTACATGTTGCGACAGTACTAAAGAGAGGTGAAAATTACTTAAGCTTTATGAGAAAATTCATACTTTATTATTAGAATGAGGTTCTTTCACTTTGACTGTACTCAAAACACCCTTCCCTCCAGCCGGACCACGCCCAAGACCTCCACTCAATGCTGATAACGTGCTCTGGAATGCCGCATATACCGTCTCGCTAGGGCTGGCTGTATAGCATTAACAGTATGCAGAATGATAAACCCTGTCCGGGGGCAAAACGTATATGTCGATGTACTATAAAAAAGAACAACAGTTTGATTAATTTGAAATCGAACACAGGGTTTTATTGAAAAGCACTTTTCCCCATTTGTATCAGGGAGCAACTAATTCGAGTTGATTCAATTTGAAAGGACTTACACATCCCATTCTGCCCTCTCCGAACTAAGTGTCAATCGTCCAATCCCAGATACCAACAACCTGATAGTTATCGCTAGATCCCTCTCCCTCCTCTCTCCAGCATCCCTATCTTTACTTCTCGCCTTCGCCCCATCCTTCACTTGCACCTTAAGCATATTTACTGCCAAGTCGGTATAGAGCGCGTTCAATGTCGTACGCACGAATACTGAGCTAGCAACATATAACGGTAGCCCCTCAATATGCAAAGCACGGGGGAACGGTGCCGGAAGTGCAACAGGGGGCGTATACTCAAGACGCACCGACCTAGAGTATATACCTTCATTCTCCGAATTAATCTCTTTCAGGGGGTGGTTACTACTATTCCCTCGAGAATTGGCTAGAGTATCCGAGCCGGAACCAAGGATAGTGTCCATGTGCAGTGGGAGGTGATAATTTGTCGCAACAAGTCCAGTGGAGAAGAACTTTGGTAAAGTCTGCTGGAGGATATCCATTGCACGCCCTTTTCAACAAAAATACATATTTTAGGCAAGTTTAAGAACAAAGCAAGCCCAGACAACTAGTCATATAATAAGTGTACCTAAGTCTCAAAGTTAGTATTAAACAGAAGAGGATTGTTTCTAAACACAAGACGTACCATACCTGTCCTAATTTCCCATTCTCTATCCGAAATATACTCCTGAGTATTGTTATTATTTTGCGGAGGTGGCGGTGATTGATTCCACTGCGGGGAGCTTGGGCCGGCGTTATTTGAGGAGAGAAGAACAGCAGCTTCTGAGGAATATGGCCTTGCTGCTCGTTGGAGGATGCGACGCGTAGGGCGAAGCATGAGTGGAGGGAGAAGTGGTGGTGGATGGGGCAAGAAGAGCAACTTATGTTATGAGGTCACGATCAATGTATGACTTTTACTTTGAATCATGATCATATACGCGGGCGAATAGTCGACTTGGAATTACTCGGTGCATATACTCGATACTCAACAAATACCCCTGAGCATGTACTCATTAGAAAGTTTACCGTGAGGAGAAATTTGTCCATAATTAATGGACTTGGTGGCAGCAAATCATCACAAGAATGTAACTTAGTTTGTTGAATCAGTTATGACAAAAACACAAATGATGGAGTTCAATTAGAAAAACATAGATTTACACGTCATTCGTCCTTCGCTAATGGGAAAACAAAATAAGCAGACTTTCGATGAATTCGTAGTACAGTACCAGAATAACACGCTAGCCGTGGAGGATACGCTTTGTCTGGCATCGAATTGCTTTATTTGGGCAAGCCCGTCGCGGATGAGCTGCATATACCCAACCACAATTTATATACAGTGAGATAGAGATACATGAAAGTACTAGTGTACACAGACTTGAACAGAATATTTATCCCGAGTAAACGATCATTAAAATCATATAAATTACAAAGTAAAATGCATCTTCACCGTAATCCAATCGTCCTAGGCACCTGTCTTACCCGTTGACTTCTTCCAAGTATCCTTGTACAAGTAGATGCTCGACATCTGCTCTCCGAACCATAAACCTCTGTCCTTTTTGGAAGTCAATCGCACCGGTTTCTGTTTGAATGACCCCACAATCGCGTACAACTCGCACCAGGACATGAATATCTTTCGGCGGATTCAATATCCCACTCGTGATGTCCAACTCATCCGTAAAATCGGCTCTAAAGTCCACAACCATAGCATTATACTCTCTCAAAAAGTCAACCTCATGTGGTGCCAAGTTTGCTCGTATCTGCGTATTTGTCAAGATGGGCGGTAATGCAGCTCCTTTGGACCAAAAGAGTGATTTAAGCATGTTCATCCGATGTTGGTGGTAGGCTAACAAACATCGTTTATTCCGTAACAACGCAGCTTGATGCACAACGAACGAAGGCGCAAGAGCTGTTGCATCTCCATCTTCGGGTAACGCGTCAAGTGCGGAAGAAACAAGTGCTTCAAGTTGGCGTTGTTCTCGTATTAGCGTCCGTACGAGATGATCGTTATACTTGAACAAAGTATCTGTCGCTGTTGACCGCTTCGACTCCATCACAAGTTGTGTCGCGAGATCACCATGTTGCCTACTCTCGCCCGACATTGGGGTTTATTATCGATGCCTCGATGTCCGATTAAAATCAGGTTGTGCTCAGATCCCCAAACCAAGGTTTTTTGAGGTAAAGGAGAGGGTCAGAAACGCGACGCGGCTAATTATACTGACTGCCGTTACATTGGACCTACATTGCTTCTTATTGTGACCCTTCCCTACCTCTTGAGTCCCATGCACACTGACAGGCTCATTTCTGCATGGCACCCACAACGTCGCCTACAACACCAACACGTACAAGCGTAAATCTTCACTTTCACCAACAGAGACAAACTTCCCCTCTCTCAGTTATATCTCAACCCGACGTCCCTCAATACCTGGTTATACAAGTCCTGTAGAAGTCTCAACCCCTACTTATGCCACTAGCTCAGCAAACCATTCCGAGCCGGGATAGAGAGTCTAGCAGACTCATTGGAAGAGGATGGAAAAACTAAGAGTAATCTCCAGATAGACATGAAGACTATGGTGGGCGATTCCGTGTGCAATGTAAGCAAATTATGTATCATGTTCAAAATCTGTCTAACTTGTAACAAATTAATTAAGATGAGTATTAGCCCTACCGAACGGTACATAGTACTAGCAGCGTAAGTGTCTTCTCACTCTTATATAAAAACTAGAGTCTAAAACATTGGAATACATGCAGTCGAAAGGGTTTATTCATTATGGATATTGATACACCTTTACAAGTCCAAAGTTCTTACCTCAAGGAGGTAAGTACGATACTCTCTCAAACGAAACACACCTTAAGTCCATACTGTACCTCACTAAGGAACCTGGGAGGTCGTCGAAGCTCAATGGAATCCACACCGTTCTCATGAAAAATATATTGTAACAACCTCCTCTGACCGGATGTTAATTTGGAACTTGGAACTACAAGGAAAGAATAGCATTGAGTTCATCCTACAGGCTCACTACCGTGCAATAACGGATATCAACTGGCATACTTTCGACCCGAACCTTGTGTGTAGCACGGGAATTGATGCCTGGATCTGGGCTTGGGACCTCAGAGCTGGTCAAGAACCAGCATTAAAGTTTGGTTAGTATCGACTTTAATGATGGTCTCGCTGTTTGTCGTTATTGAGAAATCATTAATCTTCTACCGTAGGTATCTCTGCATTCAATGGTGAGGAAGAGATTACTACTATAATACTCAACGGCACTGAAAAGCGCTGGCCTTATAGCTGGGGGTACTCAAGTAAAGTGGAATCGCAAGGATGAGGATATTCTAGCTTCTTCTCACCTAGACGAAGTCCTTATATGGGATCGTAGAGTATGTATCAGCCCTCTCCGCCAGCCATACACCACTAACTCCTAAAGAAGAAAGGTTCTGTTCCCGTACATCGTATCAAAGCTCATGACGGCAAAATTTACGGCATTGACTGGTCCCACAAACGGAGAAACGAGATTATAACCTGCTCACTGGACAAAACAATTAAAGTCTGGGATACTGACCTTCTCAGATCTTCTCCAGAATCCTATACTTCTACTCCATCTCAGATGTTTTACTCGGAGCATCCCGTATGGCGTGCCCGTGACTTGCCATTTGGTAATGGCATGCTCAGTTTACCACAACGTGGGGAAAATGTACCGCAAATGTGGAACTACGACTATCATCGTGCTCCTGTGGAAACCTTCGAAGGCCATACGGATGTAGTCAAAGAATTTGTTTGGCGGACTAGAGATATAGGAAATCCGACTGGTTTGTGGTTTTGCTCGCTATACTACCACATAATACTTAATGTTTCTTTGAATAAGCACCTTCACTTATCACTTGGTCAAAGGATAAGTCTTTACGTTTCTGGTCCGTCGGGCGGGATACAATGCAAGTAAGTTAATTACCTTGATTCTGTGATACGCGAAAATGCCAACAAGAACGATCCACCCTTTAGAAAGTTGGCGTAACACAGTTAGAAGGTAAATCTCATACACGCCATCGTGAAGATTCAGTCTCCTTCCACTCAAAGCAAAGGGATCCTCCTGGTCAACCGATGCTTTCCGCACCCCGCGGTCATCGTACCATTCTTGCAAGAGTCCGAGCTGCTCCACTTACTGCTGCTACGAATCCAATTCTACTTCCTCATGCTGGCTCAAATGCTCGTGGGATGCGCAGTGATAGTACGCGTGTACGAGATCCCTCCGGAACAAGCACTAATCATACGTATACTGGTTATAGTGGCGTTGAGAGTGCTAATAATCGCCTACTAACGATGTTGGACAGAAGGGATGGTACGATGAGTAAAGGAAATACTAAAGGAGGCCGTGTACAAGTAGACCCTGGAACCTGGTTGCAAAATGTTCGAGCGGAGAGTGTTGGACCTTCAAGATATAGCTCTGGGTCTCGCCCATCTTCAGTTCCTGGTAGGAATACGCCAAATATGGAAACCGGAGCTCGGAGGAGTACTTCTAGGTCCAGGCCAGAAGATGCTACGCGAGAACCTGAGAATATATTGTTGGACGAGTGAGTATGCCTGCTTGATACATGAGTATCAATCACTGAAAATATTATATAGGATCAACGCAGTAGTAAACAAGCTAACACCCGCTAAATTAAAAGTAGAAAAAGTACGTAGAATCATTTTTATAGCAACTCTCCCTTGTATTGACCCCTTTCTCTTCCTAGCACAATCTGAGCAAATTCAGGAATTGCACGTTTGGATTACATGGTCCTTGGGGTGAATCAAAAACAGTCAATGTTTTCGTTCGAGTTACATTCACATTTCCGCGAGACTATCCTACAGGAAAGCATCCACATGGTACACCTTCTGTTGAGATTGAACGTAGTCCGCTAATATCAGTCAAGCGGCGAGCATATATGATAAAAAGGCTTCGTGATATCAGACAACAGCAACGACCTTGTTTAGAGACTTGCTTGCGATTCTTACTTTATGGTGATGGGACTGGAAAAGGGCAGAAGCTCAGGTATGACTCAGGATCTTCGTCCGACGAAGGCGAACAAGTCGAAACAGAAAAGGGAAAGGATTTTTCTGCTTCGCTAATACGAGATCATCCGAACCTAGCAGAACCGCGATCTTCTCAGGGCGTATTCGGTCCAAATGGTAAGTCTGTCTATATGTTAAGAAAAGAGCTTCAAACTAAAGCTTGTATTGATAGGTCAGCTTGTGTGTATCTTCCGTTCCCTCCCTCGTCTCGTCAAAGCCGTACCCCAAGACTTGTCTGCAACGCCTGCTATATCATCACGCGAAACAGATGGGGTACCTCGTATCTTCAGATCACCCCTACAACTATCAGATGCAGTGCGTAGGCTTGCTATCGCGGCCAACGATCACTCATACGATTTCCTTGATTCTCGGGAATCAGAGGACATGGAGAATGTACTCCGAATCATGAACAATCTTCTCTCATTCTCTAACCCCAAAGCGCCAGGAACCTCAAGTGAAGCGCCCTCTATCCGAGGGGCCTCCAGCGCAAATAGCGTACAAGGCAATAATAGCTATTCTCTCCTACCAAAACGCATGACCGTTGTATATATCAAAAACAGAGCAGCAGTCGTTGGTGCACATAAAAGTCTTGCTACAGAGTATACGTTCTGCACAAGTACACCTCTTGAGTTCTGTAATAAAAATGCGGAGATTGCAAACCGGCATTTCAGATGTGATCACGAGAGAATATTCAGGTCGCTCGCAGGTCTATTCAAAGTGCCAGAAGCTGACAAGAAACGTCACTCAAATACTATCGCTCTTGCCAAAAGGAACTTGAAATTTAAATCAAAGATTTTCATCGACGTTCTGTATGCCCTGTCTAACTTATTATTGAAATCACTGAGCATTAATACTACTAATAGACATACTCGATTACTGGAATCAAAGATGTACAACTTTTAGCCATGTTTGCAGTAGCGGCAATAAAACTTCTTTCTCAAGCTCCAAATAGTAGGTGTAATCTTATATATAGGCGTCTGTTGATTGACTATTCAAACCATCAGAGCAAGAATCGGAATCCAATAATCTGCCTACTAAACGCCCGTTTTCCCGTAGCCCACTCCCATAGACAACCTCAGCCTCAAAATGCGTAGATTTGGTCAGATATCTACGCCTATTATCTCTAGGCGAAACGAATCCCCTCCAGCTCCATTTACGCCAACTGTAGGCCAAAATCTTTCTTCTTCAACTTCTTCACAAGGATCGTGGTCCAGTCTCTTTCATACTGGACAGCTCGTGGCTTTGTACGCAGCTCAAGTGAACTAGAGGCAACTCCTGATTCACCAATCGATCAAAAGGATGGGAATAGAATTTCAGCTGAGTATGCACTAATTTCCAAACGTGTAGATTTTTATGCAGACTGCTAAACGAATTGAACTACTAGAAAATCTACAAAACCATTTCCTAGCGTTTCCGAGAATCGGCAAAAGAAAATCACATTCATCAAAGGACCAGTTTTCGAGGACCAGTGTATATCACAAACGCTTAGGTCAGTTTGATAGATATCTATTACTAAATAGAGAAGTTGAATATTTTGGATACTTTCAGTGACTTGCTTCCCCAACTCCACTCTCACGTACACGCATACGCTGAGATGCTACACAGTTGGAAGTTAATTCAGAAACGAACCGAGATGTACAAAGCCATTAAGACAGTAGATCCTTATTTATCTTCTCCGATATCTCCAAATGGTCTTGGTAAGATTACAATACTCAAAACTGTAAATTTCTGTCAACAAAACCGATATTTTTTTTGATCAAATAGGTATTGACGCGATATGTCAACGATGTGGTGGAGTACTTGTCAAACGCAAGTGCCTTGTATGTACCAACATATCTCAACCCTTCCCATTTTGCGTTATTTGTCGAATACCTGTTAAAGGTTGTTTTTCAACTTCCTATCTATCTCCACTAAGTAAAACTCAATTTCAAAAATTTCAGGATTATCACATAATTGTATTGTATGTCTCCATACCTCCCACCTTCGATGCTGGAAAGCAAGCGGGTTCCGCCTCTGCCCATCGGGTTGTGGATGTGAATGCTCAGATGGATTGAATAAAAACTAAACTGTATTCTCAATATAATGCGTGTATTTTATACCTTATATGTACTGTAACAGCACTGTAGTTGTATTTCTTATTCTACTTTACCTGATAGGTCTTTAACTTTCGAGTACTTTCCCATCCACTAATCCCTTAGAAACTCACTACTACTCGTGGTGACTAATTATCTATCTATTTGTAATTACTGATTGCTTGGGTGCATAGCTTATGAAACAGAAGCTTGGCTGCTGATATGATCGTTGCGATCATGATGTGATATTTTCCCAGCCTTTAACTAAGAACTCTGATATCTGGCTCTTATTCGCTCCCACCCTCAGTGTTCGCATATATCGGATTTGTAAACTAGACCGAACTCGACTCAAGTTCTTATCTCAAGCCACCTACCTGTAAGTATATATATAGCATGTCTTTTCAAATGAGTCCCAAGATCAACTCCCTCCTCTATAGCGAAAACATCTACTACCTACGACTAACAGACTTTTGAATCGACCTGTGTTACAATCATAATGGCAGAATTAAAGATCAAAGTTGGAGATAAGATCCCGGAAGGTACTTTCTCGTATGTACCATACACTCAAGAGCTTGAGGATGGTGTCAGTATTTTCCCTTCTATTCTTTCTGGTACCCATTTTCTTCAATGTATGGGCTGATGAACATATTTTATGTGTCACAAATATGACATGTAGCTCGCTTGTGGAATGCGTGAGTACCCTTCTTCTCTGATCCTTAGATTATTCGGATCTGAACAATTGCTTCCGGGTGCTTAAAGCTATTCAATTAAAGACGGATGAGTGGAAAGGAAAGAAGGTTGTTTTGTTCTCGGTCCCTGGTGCTTTTACGGTGATTATCAATTTAATCATATTGTTGTGTACGATGAAATTTTGAGTGCTGATCGCCAGCAACGTCATATGTTTTGTTGCATGCTGCACTCTGCGCATACAATTTATTCCGTGTTACTCTTCATTCTTCTCTACTAACCATCATCAAACTAACGTTCTCATTAAAATCGTGATCATGATATACATACGTACTGCTCAAACATATGAATGTCATTTGACATGCATACACGCACACATATACATCCATTCGGCCGCATATACACAATGACGACACAATCCACGGCGCACATTATCGATCGATATCTATTGTAGCCTACTTGCCATGTCAGCCACCTACCAGGTTATCTGAAGGCTATCGATGAGTTCAAGGCTAAGGGTGTAGACGTCGTCGCTGTTGTGGCTGCCAATGACCCCTTTGTCATGAGTGGCTGGGGCCGAGTCGAAGGTGTTAAGGATAAGGTACGTCGGGCTTTTCTTCCCTTACCATCTTCGAATGAGAAATTTGTACTGAAAAATCTTGTTTGCGCTGTTGGTTGGTATGTATGAATGTACGACCACTCCGGATAACTGACTATTAGATCCTCTGTCTGTCTGATACGGATGCAAAGTGGTCTGAGTCAATGGGATTGACTCTTGATCTGTCTGCAAGAGGTCTCGGTGTGAGAACAAATAGATATGCAATGATTATCGATGATCTTGAGCTTAAATACCTTGGGGTAAGCATTACTTCTCTCAACCTACAACCCGGACACATGTATACTGATTGTCCTGACTCTTTCATTTCCACTGGAATTATTATTATCAAAATGTCTTGAACTGTTGATAGGTCGAATCTGCCCCGGTGTCACTGTTTCTGGTGCTGAGGCTGTCTTGGCTAACTTGTAAATATAGAAACGTGTATCGGTAGTAAATAACTGAGGTTGCTCTTCTCAAGTAAATACAATGTATAGAATTAAATACAACATGGTAATATGAACTGAGCTATATGTGATATCCAACTAGGGATTAAGTATTACGTGGGATGCAAAACAGAGACGAAACCTGGATGAATTTGATGAAAGGATCTTAGGGTACCTGGTAAAATATTCCATCGTATGACCAGAATATGAATACATAAACTAATGATAGTGATTTTGCCAATGTACTTGTACATTCATGTGTTGAGTTAGTCATAGCGATCAATACTTTTAACATTAGTATCTCAAAAAAGGGAAAATCACAATTCTATCTACATGTATATCATAGGCATCAGGTAATGAACACCCCTCAGGTAGCTTCGGTGAACCATCAGGGTTGAACTCTAAACCTGCCGACGGTAAGGGACCCATGACTTCTGAAGGAGGAGACCCGAACGATTGCATCTATATGCGATTCAATTATTAATTATCGATGCATATCTTTGTAAAACTTGTAGAGAGCCTTGACCTTATTCATCAATGTGACTATGCGAGCGCCTTTCTCTTGGTCGCTATCATCGTATGATGGATCATCAAAAATGGTGATTATCTCAGTAACGCATTCAAGCTGGTTTTGATAACGTCCTTTATCTTCACCCGAGAGGGATGCGTCGTTTTCGGCGAGATAAGTAGGGAACTAGGGCATTGTAATAGTCTCTTAGATTTTGTAGTTTCATGATAAGATGTAAAGGCCCCACCTTGTCATGTAGTTCCTTTAATGGTTCGTACAGGATTTCCTTGCTCATAAGCTGTTGCATCATTGTCTCAAGTATTGTCTGAAGTTCTCCATTGTCTTCGTCCGAGTCTTCGATACCAGACGTTAACTGACTCAATAAGGACTCCAATGGATCGCTACTAGCTTCTGCGGTAGATGATGCTGTCTAGCGAGTGAGTGAGCAATATGTCTTAGGGTGGGGCATACAGAATACGAACATGTAACGTTGAGTCACTATCTTTGAGCTTTTCCAATGCTTGCAAAACGCTTGCTTGGAAGTTGTCCCCTCCTTGTTGACGTGAACTGGATGCAGTACTTGGAGAGTTTTGAGACTTTGGTTTTGTTGAGCCTAAGCCAAGAAGCTCTTCTCTATCAGCTCCATTTAGGCCATCAACAAGCATCTTTTCCCACTCTTCCTGTCGTTTCCGTGTTTCTTCTGAGCTTTCTCCTACCGAGCCTCCATTGAAGTCCCGGAGGAGTGCATCTATACCTTCTGCAAGTTGTTTGGCGAGGTCTTCAGGTAGTTCGTCTGCTATAGCAGGGGTATTTTCCACAGACTTGTTTTGGGAGATATCTGAGATAGAGGAAGATGGTCCTGGCCTATCGCTTGTGACGGTAGTAGGTCTCTTATTTGAAGATGAAGATGAAGAGACTTCAAATTGGTCGACAATATCTTTTATAAACGCAGGGATTGAGTGGATCTGGGACTTATTTTATTGATTACTTGCGGAAATCGTACCATCTAAGTCATCTAGATCATCATCATCTGTGAAATGTTTCGATGCCATTGTAGAAGTAGGTAACTAACTGAGATCCGGGTTATTGCAAATCTGACAAACACTTAACCGTGTTTTAATCACATTGAGCAGTATATTCTGATAATTACCGGTTATGGGTTACTGATCGAGGTGACACTCATTGTGATCAATCGCGTGACTTGTGACGTATATGCTTTTGACGCGTCTAATGTATGTGTTGTCTCCGCTTTCCGCTTTAGAAGTCTTTACACGCTTTCCTCTAGTTATGACGACTAGCGTACCGCTTGGTCGTTCCAGCGTGTCGTCTCCTCAAAGAGCCACTGCTATAGCTTCTTCCTTTGCTACTAGAACATCTCCATCCATTCCACCAGCTTCAAAGATATATGAACCACATCTTAAATTCGTTTTGAGCAAAAAATTTGTATATAATGTACTGGGAGGTGCTGGTATTATCTCATGGTTTGTTTCATTACTTTGGGTGTCTCTACAACAGGGTGGATCTGGGAGGTTTGGAGTGCTACGTTGGATAGTTAACTTGCTGTCTCCCGTGACTGTGATATACAGTTTCTTTTGGTGGATTGCCGCCGCTGTTCCAATCGCTGTAGTAAGAAAGTCGTATTTAAATAGTGAGCCTGCTTTCCCCCCGTTCTTAATATCTCTATGTGTATATGATCCATAACAATTTTATATAGCTCCTAATAACACGTACCTGTCTCCTCGAGAGGCCTTATTCAATCGCATCTTTGAGCGGGCTTACAGAGAAACGTTTCTTGTCCTTCTCTCCTCTTCATTGTCATTGGCATTGTTCTACTCGTTCTCGTCCAGTCTAACATCACTAACGATCCAAAGCTAGGGCTTTGGGCGGGCTCAAAGTGCGTGGATATTGCAATCTCATATTCTGCTTTTGTTAATGATTAACCATTCAGAAAACACCCTCTTCATATTAATGGTCGTTTTCTCTTCCTAATCTTATCTCAAATTTCTGGAGCGACTCTGTACTTTACTCGTGATGCGCTGAGATCACGATTACATCTGCAGGTGGCAAAGCGGTCAGATCTAAGTGTATGTATACGTTTAGTCAGCTGTATATAGACCATTGACATTCCTATTATATAGTTGTGGCCAACAATCTCCAGTTGTATAGTGGACTCTCTTATATCATCTCTTATCCTCGCTGCTGCGACAACAATCATCTCCCTTGTTTCGTTTGGCGCTCTGCGCTCTATTTTCTACCTGTGATTTACCGGCTGCCTATCTTACACTCTTTCTTAAGGTGAGTATGCGAAGATCTCTGCCATGTGTTTATCTTAACTTGCTGTATGGAAAAGACCTTTCATCGCGCATTTTCTTCGTCCGACATTTACGATCACATTATTGTGGTCAAATTTTGACTTACTTAGGCGTTCCTTCACTCTTGCTTTTTCCTGCATGATGTTGTGGGATTTAACTTCAAGTCTATTCGAGTTCAACTTCTCTGTAGTACGTCTTATATCCCTGCTTCCATTCAAAATGATATCTAATAGCCTGTAGCCCATTGATCTGACACCGATCTCAAAAGACTCGGGTACCATGATCGCATCCGGAATTACTTCCACAGATCGATACTTTCTGGTGAGTTACATCTGCTTTGTGTAAGAAGGAAACATCGGCCTGACTACCTGCATAGCATCATGTATATAACGAACTCAGTGATATCATCGCGGATGATGATTTACTCAAGCGTACTGCAATATTCAATGACTCCTTACATCATACACCTCTGTGCTCAGTGATTATCCGACAATGTCTTCTGCTACTGGGAAAAGACTATCAACTTCTTTTAAATCGAGGTAACGAACCGCCCGCTAGTCCAGGTATATTCTTACTCTGAGAGATACTTTACTTGGATTAACATATATAACACACAGAGGCTAGTCAACCGGCCAAGGAAAACCAGACGAATTGGGAAAATCGTCCGTACAGATAATTCACGGACCCGTATACAAAAACACAAGTGGCAGTCCTTTAGATGCTATTGCTGACACTCTATCTTCGGAGAGTGTCGTGACCAAGGCTCTTATTGACACGACTAGTGGCGCTATTGGTAGCTCTGTCAATATATCCGATGTGCTGCATGTTGCAGGCTCTTGTACACCAAAGTCTCTAAAAGAACGAACAAAAATGATAAAAGAAGAGTCAACAAAGATGGTCGAGGAAGTTAAAACTCTCGCATTTCCGATAAAATCCTACTTTAGACTGACAAGTCACCCTTCACTATTATCCTTCCTTTCGTGGTGGACACGGAAAGAATGGACAAAGCAGTTCAAAGGGCATTACCGAACAAAGAGCTTGATATAATGATCATTAGTAGTAAGGTGTTTTATTTGTTCTCTTTATGTTTATTAACCCTTGTGTTCAGCCCTTAGTGCACTGATCGCAAAATCTTTAAATAATGATGTACTAGGTCATGTCCAACGGGATATCCCTCGTGTACTAGAGGCTTTGGTGTCGTTTTATTCTGCATTAGAGAAGTATCAAGCGGAGGCTTTGACTAAATACGCTGTAAGGAAGCCAGACTCACAGGTGAACAGATTACAAGCGCATTTTGTTGCTTATGCTAACTCTTATCCTAAGGATAACTCTCCTGTGACCCCTGAAAACGTGTATAATAGTGCAGAAGTAATCGCTGCGAACTTGTGGATTGACAGCGTGAAAACTGGTAAGCGAACACTGCCATAGAATTTTTGTAGGATCAGTGGCTAACTGTCTCCCAAAGCCCTACAAACAGGGATAACCTATATCATCAATACTTTTGGTGATCGGTTAGCATCATTCAAATTTCCAGTCCAAGTCGCCTCGGAACTCCAAAAATATGTAGACTATAATAACTAGTGTTTCTGTTCTGTCTAAGTCTGGTTTATTTTGTAGTATTCATCTGTCTTATATCAACGGCATGTTTATTCTCCTATATAACTTTCCCCGTAAATTATAAAAGTGCGACCGAAGGTATGGTCTATGAATCAGGCATGACTGATGACACTTGTGTATATACAAACTTAGAAAATATCAAATATATTATATTTCGTGTCACATAACTTTAGATGTTCTAGCAACACAGAGACTGAAACGCTCACGTGCATCGTGCAAGGATGTGACGGAACGCGACACATTATTGAACGCGAATGTATAGGGATCTACACCAAATCTTGACCACCATGTCTCCGGCGAAACCTTCCGCGCAAGACGAAGATGACTTTATGAAAGGTCTCTTATCTGGAGTTGATGCTTCTTTCTTTGATTCGGTCCCTTCTCCCGATCCCACTCCAAAAAAACGTAAGCGATCCACAAATGAGTTCAAGCAAGGGTCATCGTCGGGAGCAGGTTCCGGTTCTCCACTTAAAGCAAGGACGGACATCCATGTACACCGACTCAAAGAAAAAAAGTATTGGGGATGATGTGGACTTCTCGGCTCTTCTTGAAGGAGCTGAAGACTGGGATTGGGACGACATGCTGTCACCTGTGCGCAAGAAACCTTCGGTATGCACATTAAACATCTCGGCTATATTATGCTCTAAATCTGCTATACAGATTAAGAAGGAATGTGAATTTAAACACAAAGCCCTGGAAATGTCAACATATAGATGTCTTGTTTTGTCTGTGACTCGAAATGGCCCACAAAAGGTATGTAGTTCAAGAACTTCCATATCTATATTTTTGATACTAGGATTGTAAATAGATTATTAGCGTCGCATCAGAAGACGGGGCCAGTCAAAAGAGAATCATCCTAACTGATGACTGGGTAGAAACTGAAATCCAAAAAGGTTTCTCCTCTCCTTCTATTCAGTACCTTCTTTTAAGTAACCCGAATTCTTACAGACGATGTACTACATGTCATTGGGAATTTCAACTTATATGATAGTACTGTCACTGTATCTTCAAAGTGTAACATGGTCATATGTCACCCGGACCTACTTCTTACTGCAACAGCAATATCGAATGCCCTACATTGCAGGAGGAAACCTTTACTTTCACAGATGATGCGTTCCACCTCCGATGCTACACCTTCTCTTGTTTATGGAAATATCTTACATGAAGTCACACAACAGTGTTTGACCTCACAACAATGGGATACGACAACAATTGAGGCGCTTATTGTAAATACAGTCGATAAGTTCTGGGATGACTTATTTCGTATCGACGTTACTGTGGAAGAGGCTATAGCAGAAGTAAAGAAACGGGCCACTGGGCTTGAACTATTCGGAAATAGGTACTGCAAGGAGACACCGAAGGTAACTATAAACTATCACTTTGATAAGTAACTGTGTGTTCATTGTTTGTAGGATGACGCCGTGTTAGATAATACTCGTTCATCGTCGAAAGAAATTTCGCGACTCGCGATTACGAAGATACACGACATTGAGGAAGATATATGGGTTCCGAAATTTGGTATTAGAGGGAAGCTTGATGCTTCAGTATTCGCACACATAAATGTCTTAACACAACAAAATGGAGTGAGGCAAGGCAAACCTTTGGTGCAGTCAAGAAAGGCAGTAATGCCACTAGAAATCAAAACGGGAAGAACCATATCCGGATTGGAGCATCGTGCTCAGAGTATGCTCTATACGATACTCATGGCTGAACGCTACCATGATGCGCCGTCGCCATTGTTTGTAACAACATCTCATGAAGCAATGCCTGGAGGATTATTGTACTATACTCACAATGACAGCGTGATCTTCGTCCCATCCGCTTGGAACGAATTGCGTGGACTGATACATACTAGAAATGAACTGGCATCTTATATGACGAGAAGATCTAAAAAGCAGAATACAAGGACCTCGCCCTGCGGGGACTCGATAGGCGACAGTGGTGCCAAAACTAAAGAATTATCAGCTTCTGAACAGCCTGAGTTTCTACCTCCAACTGTTAACCAAGAACGCATGTGTGGACGATGCTATGTATCTGATGCATGCATGTTATATAAAAAAGTACGTTATCCAGATCCACTACTGATTGTCCCACTTACAATTTGTTGAAGGCCTGCGAGACGTTTGATGACGACTCTTTACCTATTTCAGACCTCTATGAATTGAAAACGGGCATCTATCTAAGGAGCAGGCAGAATTCTTTAAACACTGGGAACACTTGATAACACTAGAGGAACAGGACTCAGCACGACTTAGAAAGGAGTTATGGGTTCTTGGTGCTAAAGAACGAGAGGTTGTAGGGCGATGTCTCTCTGATATGATTCTTGATTCAAAATTCCGACATGTATCTTCAGTCCCTACTGGGGGCGGTACTCGTATCCATAAGCACACATACAGGTTTACTCGGAAACCGTCTCTTATCAAAGTGGAGAAAGGTTCTATGGATAGTACGCTTTTGCATGGGCACATAATGGCAGGGGATGCAGTGACCATATCGGTACAGGATAACCCCAAACTGCTTGCGTTGGCTCGTGGATTTGTCCTTGAAATAACCCCTTCAGACATTGTTATCGGTGTTGATCATAGCCTTTCGACAGAAGCTATACAAGTCCGTACTTCAAGCCAGAATAGTGATGACAGTATAGTTTTCCGTATTGATAAGGATGAGCTAACGAACGGACTGGCGAGGATAAGAGATAACTTGGCTCAGATCTTTTATGTAACAGGGTCTAAAAGTATTCTAGACCTCGTAGTTGATCTGAAACCCCAACGTTTGGACAAACACAACCAGATCTTCTTCACTGCTCGTCAGACCTCAATGTCAGCCAGATTCATGCGGTAGATCACTGCCTTCGAGCAAGGGATTACGCACTAATATTGGGATGCCTGGTACAGGGAAGACTACAGTTATCGCGTATATGATCAAGAAGCTCATTGAAATGGGGAAATCTGTCCTGCTTACCTCGTACACGCACTCTGCAGTGGACAACATCCTTCTCAAGTTGAAAGGTGTATCACGTTCCAAAATACTTCGCTTGGGGAATATAGACAAGGTTTGCAGGGTTTTTTGTGGACTTCTATGAAGTAAAAACTGATTCATATATTTCAGATGCATCCCGCAGTCCGCAAATACGCTCTTGTGGGTATTGATGCGCCTAAAACTCCAGATGAGCACAGGCGTCAACTCCTTGAACCGCCTGTCGTGGCTACGACAGCTCTTTCAATTGACCAGTACGTCATAGTGCAAGTAACTTTAAGGAAGATTGCTAATAATCCTTTTAGTGCCTTGTTCTCCAAACGACGATTTGATTACTGCATCGTCGACGAGGCCTCTCAGATCACTCTACCTACCTGTCTTGGTCCCCTTCGTTTCGCAGATAAGTTTATCTTGGTTGGAGACCACTTCCAATTACCTCCTTTAGTATGCTCTTTGTGTCTTTTGATCATGGATTTGTGACGAATGTATTTTTCAAGGTTAGAAATAGGGACGCAAGAAAGGGAGGGTTGAATGTATCCCTGTTTAGGAGACTGTCTGACGCTCATCCAAAAGCGGTTGCAGACTTGGATTACCAGTACCGTATGAATGAGGATATCATGTTACTATCTAATAGGCTTGTATACGGTAATCGGCTTAATTGTGGTACACCTGAAGTTGCGCAACGTTCACTTTCGATTCCACACAAACGAAAGGAGAACTGCCCCTGCACTGACAAGGAAGGAGTTCATTCGTGTTGGATACAGAGGTTACTTGATGAAAGGTACCTTTAACGAAGAAAACCCTGATTATGCCGTTAACTGATTAATGATCTATCCTCATGTAGGTGCAAAGCTGTTTTCGTTGATACGGATAATGTACCAGCCTTGGACTCTCGGGTTGGGGATCTTGTTCAGAATGTGACCGAAGCTAGCCTTGTTAAGCAGATGGTGCAAGCATTAGTAGAAGGCGGTGTTCATTCAGAGCAGATCGGGATTATCTCGCTGTATCGTCAACAGATCACACTCATTTCGCATCTCTTGCAGCAACAGCCAGGTATTGAGATTCTTACAGCGACAGAAGTCAGGGGCGAGACAAGGATTGTATTATCATCTCGCTTGTCCGAGCGAATCCAGATAACCAGGTTTGTAGTACAAGATCATCTTTCAAAGTCCTTCTTACTGAAACGCTTCTCGATAACTTGCTAGATCGGTGATCTGTTAAAGGATTGGAGGCGTATAAATGTTGCGTTTACCCGTGCCCGGTCGAAACTCATCATCTTCGGGAGCAAGAAAACGCTTCAAGCATCTCCTCTCTTATCCGATTTTTTCAGTATAATGGAAGAACACGGATGGGTGTTGACTCTCCCGAAAGGAGCCGATAAATTGCATGAAGCAGAGAGTGGCGTATCTCGTGAAGAGGCCAGGTTGAAGAAAGAAAGGATTTCCCTAAGGCAGATAAACGTATATATCAGGATACTGAAGAAAAAGGTCCAAGGATGAAAAAAGCTAATGTTGAACGTGGCTTGCTTCGATCAAGGCCTATGCTCCGGGATGTGATTAATAATTTCAGTGAATGAGGTTAACCATATATTGTGACACCATTCATCGATTTTACGGAAGCTTTTTATAGTTCTAATAAGATATTTTTGCTCTTGAGTGCCATAGAATTTTTGTACCATAAGATATGTAATTATTTTCATGCCATAGTAAACATAGAAGCGCGCGCAAATCAGATGTGACTCATTTCCAATAAACTCTTGGATCTTATGATAGTGAAATAGTGAGCCTAGCTGAGACACGTAAATGACTTGACGAGATAGTTCTTCGAATTTAAATTTGTAACCTAACATATCTTGAGTGTAATACAGAATTTCATTTTATTTTGACGGGGAGGGCTTTCAATTTCGCGTGATTTACAACATTACTATTAATCTTCAACAAAAAGTAAACAATATTCGTCTAAGAGCGTTCAAGTTGACAAGCAAAAGAAGCACGTCCCAGACTGGCTCAATATCATAAAGATATCATTATGTGTAAGTGTCTGTTGTGGTGGATACGTTCTTAATGATTACATCGGTTCTGCAACCGCCCCACAAGCAGCACATTTCCTGAGACTCTCATCACTTTGCCACGCTCTAATGAGTGGCTTGAGTTGAGTACCGAGATCTGTCGCGTGGAAAGCGTCTTCGCGGATGATTGTAGGTTTGTCATGTGCACCAGAACGGCAGTACCAGCGTAGACGATCTACATGCACAGGCAAGGTATTGATTAGCGAGGGCGAAGGCAATAGCGAGAGAGGGGAAAAGAGAGAGGGAAATTGCTCAATAAAACGCACCTATGGACTCTGCAGGACGGACACGTTCAATCACCAATCCCACCGTGTTTGCAAATCGGACCGGGTTGTGTGGAATGTTTCCTGATGTTATCTTAGCGCGCATATAATCATGTCAAATTGGGGAGGGAAGGAGTGTATACCTGGGAGGAGGAACATCTCACCCTCGCCAATGTGGATATCTTTGAAAGTATCTCCTTCGACTACACGAAGTAGCATTGCTCCTTTGTGTTGATAAAACCATTCCTTCATTGAAATTTGTTATCTAAATTTGTGTATATCAATGTTGAAGTGGTGAGTATATGCACCTCTGTCTCATTGACGTGATAATCATTCCGCTCGTTCGGCCCACCGACGGCCATGACCACGAAGTCTTTACCGGAATAAACACAATAGTTATTCACTGGAGGCTGAAGTTTTTCTGTATTTTCGTCGAGCCATTTCTGGAATTTAAGAGGAGCTGGGAGAGACATAGTGAGTTGTTCTTAGGGGGGTGTATAGAGAGATCTGAGTCGAATTATTATAAAGTTTTTCCCCCATCTCATATGCATAATTATGGTGATTATCAAGCAGTTTCTCCCTAAGAGTATGTATCTTGATGATACATGTCAAACGGAAAATAATGAACCCATGCTGAGTTGTTCATACGGCAACCGCACTAGGACCGCACGGATGGAGGTCATTTGATAAAGCGTATACATCGCATATTTGTGTGTCTCCGTTGACTTTTTTCCGACGATGCTGTGGCTAACTTAGTATGGGATTTAGGTATTCATTTTTTATAACTAGATTCATTGTGCAGCCTTCCGAATATAGTAGTGCAGATCGTCATAATTCGGATCGTCGCTTTCAAGAATTTTGAGTAGCGCTAGACAAAGTTTCCGTTGAGAGGTACAGAAGTTGCTCAGACCTTTGTTGTGATCAGTCAAATCACCAGGTTAAATTTTAATAGACAAGCAATACTGTTATTTGCCCTTTGAAAAGGGTGAGTCATCTACGTATTTGTTCTGTATCGTTTATAATAGCTAACATTCGAATATAGTGTGTTCATGGAAGCACTCATTGCCCGAGCAGATGCTATAGGCCCTATTCAGAAACAACACAAGAAGAAAACGTTCTCAAGATCATCAAGTTCTAGCAAAAATAATAAAACACACTCCAACTATAAGAACCATGCATCTTCTTCAAGCTCAAATGCAACAACACCAGTATCAAAAACTCTTACCTCTATTAAATCCTCAACTTCCTTACCCCGTTCACTCCGGCCTACCGAACCTGCACCAAAAGGTACCAAAACTCACGGGCACATAAAGAACAAGAGTCTAAGACTAGAACTCGATAGAAGAGCAGAGCATACAGCTCGTGTGAAAGCCTTGAGAGAAGATGCAGAATTATTAACTGAGGCTACCGGAGCAGATGCGGGTCGTATTGAGTTAGAAGGGGAAATGGAACGTACATGGCGCTTGGGGCAAGCAGACATTGGAAAGGTAGTGGGACTAGAGGCTGCGAGGCAACAGAAAGAGTACAAACTTGATGGAGGCCCTTATAGAGCAAGGTATACCCGTAATGGACGTCATCTAGCAATCGTGGGGAAAGTCGGACATGTTGCCTCCTTTGACTGGCAAACAGGGACAATGCATGCTGAACTGCAACTAGGTGAAACTTGTCGAGACATAACGTAAGTGGTTGTTTTTTCTTTATTAATGTCTACGTCTCTAACTCTCATCAACTGCGCCTAGATATCTACACGACCAATCATTCTTTGCAGTAGCACAGAAGAAATACGTCTACATCTACGACCAAAATGGAGTTGAAATACACAAACTCTCAAACCATGTTGAACCTGAAAGACTAGAGTTCCTTCCCTTCCATTGGCTTTTGGCTTCCGTAGGACATTCAGGTCACCTCAAGTACCAGGATACATCTACTGGGCAACTTGTTGCAGCCTATCGCACCGGAAATGGATCAGCAACTGCTTTCGCGCAAAATCATCACACCGCTGTAGTTCATGTGGGCCATTCAAATGGGAGAGTCACATTGTGGACCCCGAATCAGGGTCATGCGGCTGTAACTCTACAAGCCCATCGCGGAGGAGTCACTGGAATTTCAATTGATCCAAGCGAGGGTGGAAAATATATGGCTACTGCTGGCGTAGACGGAGAAGTCAAAGTATGGGATATTAGATCGTGGAATATTGTGAGGCAATGGACAACTCGAGGAGGTGGAGGTGAAGTTGAATGGAGTGCGAAGGGGACGCTAGCTGTTGCGAGTGGAGGGACGGTGAATACATACAATTCACCACACGTTCACACACCTTTGCCTTCGAATACTAAATCTCCACCACCTCTTTACTTAACCCATCCGATCCCTTTCGGCCACTGACATCTCTGAGATTCTGTCCTTTTACGGATATGCTTACAATTGGACACTCAAAGGGGTTATCAAGTATTCTTATACCGGGTAGTGGAGAACCGCACTTCGACTCGAGTGAGGCCGACCCGTATGAGAATAGTCGAAGACGGCGTGAGCGTGAGGTTCGCGGCCTGCTTGATAAGGTACGAGTCTTTCTTCCTCCATCCCCTCTGTTAAATCTTCCATTTTCTGTCCCGGATCACTAATAACCCGACCTTCTTATGACAGATCTCTCCCGAACTCATCACTGTCAATGGACCCGCTCCTGGATCCTTGGTTCCTCCACCAAAAGTCACACTTCCAGGTGGCGAGGGTAAGGTTCCTGAAGTTCCATACGCTCGAATGGCCCGATTAGATCGACTTAAAGTTGCTGGAAAGTATGATGTGACAGAGGAACCTGGATCGGATGAGGAGATGGGAGACGAAGGCGGAGACTCAGAAGGAGAGGATAAGAAAGTGGGACCGCAAAAGGAACAGAGTTAGGGAAGAAAGAATTAAAGGAAAAAATAAAGAAGAAGATGAGAGGGAAGAATAAAAGTATGAAAAGGTGAGTTACTTCTTTTAAAAAGCGGGTTTCAACAAGATACTGACCACAAAAACTTGAAGGTATCTCCGAAAGCACCGGAGAAATGTCATTGATCCTCAAACTGTATGTTCTATCTATTATACAAATACGTTATTTCTTAATGTTCATATCACTAACAAACTTTATTTCGATATAGGTCGCCATCCGAGCAAAATTAGAAAAACAACGATCGGAAAGGCAACGAGAGAAGGCGATCTCACAAGGGATAGATCCAGATGCTGGACGAAAACCAAGTGTTTTAGATAGATTCAGGAGGGACAAAAAGTAGCTTTATTCCATATATATCTGATTGTTTTTAATTTGTTCTACTATATGAAGCTTCAGTCACAACTTCATCCACTTCATACGCATGTCTATGTATAATCACATACGTTTACTTCCATGGGTCCATTGTATTGACTGACTACTCATCATTTCTAGTATAGTCACAATCGTCAGTAAGCTTGTAATAAATGCCTTAATAATCACAACAACTACAGAATACATCGTATTTTTGGATAGGCAGAATAGCAAAACATCAAAGCATGAGAAATAGGAGCAATAAAATAAGGATTTATGTGTGGATAAAATAAGAAGATCCCCCCCCCATATCGTTATACATAACAACTTCCAATCTTAGCGACGAATAAGTATCAGAACCGATTGTGTTTTTGCCCCCTCTTCAATCAGTCATCATCGATAGCAATTAACTCAGGTCCCTCATCATCATCTAAATCACTGTCATCTAAATCGATCTTCTCAGCAAAGTCCTCGATGATCAATAACCCTTCTTCCTCTAACTTCTTCCTTTTGCTTGGGCTCTTGATCGTGTTATCCGGATTATTCGTTTTAGGTCGTTTAGATGGTCTCTCAGTATCCGCAAGGTCAACTTCGTGCGGTCGTTTTTGAGGTGTGTTCGGAATCGTTACTGCAGACGTCGCGAACGTCACTTTCTTCATATACCCTTTCTTAGGAGGGATTGGGAGAGGAGAAGGTAATATATAAGCGGTTTCTTTGTCGGGAGGCTTGGCCTGTCATTTTGCAAAGTGTATTTAGTAATGCACACAACACTCAATCAAAAAAATCAATGTAAAGAAAACAACTTACGGTAACCGTGTGATGGCCACAGCAACATTTCCCAATTCCTCGTCTTCATCAGTGATAGTAAGGAATTTTCCAAAAGTCACACCAAGACTTGCTAAAGTACGATCAAGATTATCATCAAAGTCTGCATCGGCAAGTAGTCGTGCGTCTTCATAGACACCAACGTCACGAGGCCCTGTCCCACCATCTGTCCCACCAGGGCCAAGTATTCCTTTGATCACTTCGGAGAGTGTAACCTTTTCAGGATCACAAGGAAGCTCAACGTATACGTCTCTACAGACACCACATTGCGGGGATGGTTTTTCAACGGCACTAGCATTTAAAGGGACTGTAGCCTTGCGCTGAAGATGTACATTCCTGAGACATTCAAAGTTCTCGCGTATCAGGTGGAGGGCTTGGAGAACAATGATACCAGCAATAATCGCATTAGTTGTTGCAATAGCAGGGATGATATTACCAGCCATTTCTAAGACACGGAAGCGTCATCAGATCCTCAATTGTCACTAAGCTATGTTAGATTCTCACCCTTCACCTCCCAACGGCTCTTGCCAGGAATGCCATATGCTGCGGAACGCAGATTCGAAGCAGCTGTTACGAAATCGAGGGTATCATCATCATCTTTATCAAATGATATAGTTTCCTCGCCTGCACGTAGACGCGCAGCCAATCGATGAGTACTAGCAGAGATATGGATAAGTTTCTGTACAAGCAAGCAAAAACATTCAAAAAATCTACTAAGAAAAAACTAACCTCGAGACAAAAAGAATCAAACTTTCCTGTAAAGAAAGTTCTTTCTGATCTTTCAATCCAGATGATTTACTATGTGGCGGAGCACCGTTAGAAACACCCGCTTTCTTGTCCGTTGTACCGTTATCTGTTGCAACGCATTTAGGGGCAACAAAACTTCCATCTGCTATTTTCTCAAAGTCAAGGGGAGTTGGCGGTGACCTGTTTTTCCACATATCCTCCATGCTCAAGAGATTTTTTATATCCGCATTAAATACCTAAACTCAAAGTATAAGTAATCCTATAAAGAGAGGTACACTTAAGTAAGAATTTACTAACCTTTTCGAAAGCTTGACGCGCTGGGTCAAAAGATCCACTAGGACTACTTCCATTCTGCAAATCAGAGCGTAATGCCTTACGTACAGTCGCGAACGCTTGAGCTTCCTTCCTTAAATTAGCAATTTCCTGGGCTGTGACACCATTGGTTTAGACGGGGTTTATCAACAATCACATATCAAAAGTCAAAATCATAAAAAAAAACCTTACCATTTTCTCCTGCCTTTTCGGCTTCGTCAAGCTCGTCGGCTCCGTTCTCATCTTCTCCAAATATTTGACTATTAGGAGGGTGTCAATATTGTGCGCTTCCTTAATAACAAAGTATCATTCTTACGGAATTAAGTAGCTCTTAGCCCATACTATGCAATGTATCGGCTGACTTGGCGTACTACGGATCGTACACACAGGAAACGTTCTCGGCACAGGTTTGGGTAAACAATCAAAGCACTCCGTACGACCCTATCATGACACTGATAAGAATCATCATATAACATAACAAGAATGAAATATCTTACTTTCACGATGGGTTGTACCTGTCCAAGGTACCCAGCAGTACCAGACTCTACTAGTGGAACCCCAGCAGCAAGACACATCTTATTAACATGTCTTCTCGCATCTATTTCAATTGTTCAAAAGAAATTGATGTCAATTACGTAGTCCAAAAATCATCTTTTCCCCGTCATCTATTCTCAAATAAGAGAAAAAGAAGATTGGTAAGAAAGAAAGAACCAACGGGACATACCAAGGTTATCTAATGCATTTAAAACAATATCAAAGCCCTTGTACCAAGTAACATCATACTCTGATTCCTTTATATTCGCGTGTATTGGTTTGATGCGAACAGAAGGATTAAACGCCGATGCCGTTTTGGCTGCGACCTAAAATTCCAAAACATAGCAAACAAAAATACAATTAGTTTACTTTTATTCGTGATTTATTATATTTGTAATAATCAAGCCCTGCGTCGATAAGGCCGTATATGTACTCACCATAGCTTTAGACTGCTTAATATCCTTCTTTCGAAATAGGAATTGTCGATTCAGATTCGACAAGTCGATTGTATCCAAGTCCAGTAGAGTGATATCCCCAAACCCAGTTAAGACGATATTCTTGACTAAAATTCAAACGTAAACCACGAACAATGTTCAGAGAACAAAAAAACAAAAAGTTATATGTCAGTACAAATGACATCCATCAACTGAACGGGTCTTCATAAGACCAAGTAAGTACATACGGAGCTCGCAGCCAATCCCTCCAGCTCCAACAAGTAAAACCTTCACCTCACCAAGCCTCTGACAAACCTCCTCACCAAGTATCTTCTTAGCATGTGTATAGCGTGTCGTAGGAGGTCGTTTCGAAGCTGACGTCGCCATTACAGAGAGAGAGAAATCAGAAGATTCTAAGTTGCTCTAATGTCTTCTATCGTATCCTTGTTGACAGTGCTAATTTTTCCGGAGATCAAAAGGAAAAATGTTGGGAATGAGGGATCCTTGTTGTAACTCGCGGGCGAAACAGTATCATTCTCTCTCTTAAAACGCGTTGTCACACCCGTCGAACGTCACGCGTCTAATCGGTCATTTAACTTGCTTTCAATTCTGGGATCACTAGGTCAATAAACTCTATATTGCAATGCATACAAAACTCGGTAATTCCCACTGTATCTTGCTCTAGAGTTGTTTATCTATATAATACGTGACAGAAAAGGGAAGAGAAAATCCTCAGATAGATCAAGGAGACAAAAAAAGGGTATCCTTCAGAAGAGTCTTAAAAATCAAGTGAAGGACCTTTATTTTCTACTTTTTTCTTCGTCATTTCCATTCTGTTTCCCTTAAAACTGCTTATCTACCCTCTATTCTTACCTATTTTATATATATGCGCACCTAGGAAGTTACCACAAGGAAAGCAAATTAACTAACAAGAGTTAACAGTACCGAACTCCTTACATAAATTACTTATACGAACAAAAACTTGTGTTTTACGTTCCTTTCAAGAACTAGAACTCTCAATAAAAATATCTACTGTCAAATGAACGAGATAAGCTAGTCACATCCATGTAAGTAACGTACTTTGGAACTTTCTAATACAGCTCGCTTTTGAAAATTTGTATTCATAACAATAATCACTTTTTTCGAAAACTCAAAATCTTTATGATCAACACATCCTTAAATCATCTTCTTTCTTCTCACACAGGAATTTATTTTCTATGATTCTAAGGAATTTATCGAGCCAAGCCCATAAAAGTAAAAAAGAAAATAAGCATCTCCCGCTAAACTACTAAGCTCGATTACATAATCCAAACTTCCTAGTAATCTGATTTTTTTTATCAATCATCTTTCATCCTCCCCATATCCTATCAAAATTGCTACTTCCACCACTATACAGCTTCACGAGACACCCATACTAGCGCTACAAGCAGACTCAATATAATATCTGAGCTCTCCATAGTAGAGTTCGAAGATCATGCAAACAAAGGCATCTCGTCAAAAGTCAGTCTAAACGACTGATTCTCTAAATATCTCCATCTAGTTGTGAAAACACCCAAGACAAGAGTGGCTATACCACCCCTGTCTATATCTTTCGGACCCTCTTACGGATGTATATACTCTTCTCCGCTTGGGAGGGGGGGGGGGATGGAACCCAGGAGCGTTCAGATATCTCTAAGACCTTCTCATTTTCTTTCATCAAACACCAATAGCGTCATCAATAATCGAATATTGAACAAGAACGGGCCTCAAGATCAATAAAAAGTGTATTTTTGACTGTTTATCTTTTGACTCCTTCCTTCGGACGACGATTAACAACACAATAATAACTTCCCCGGGAATATCTTCTCTCTCTACTATAATCATTCGACCGACATAACCAAATACCTTCAATTCCTTGTTCTCAGTAAGAGCTACAATAAACTAAACAAATTTAGTCAAGGTACTAGCATATCAGAAAAATAACACCATCGAATGATACACGGTTCCTAACCTCAAATATACATACATACATCGAAGTCGAGATAGAACGACTTTACCCACCACTCTCTCCTCACACTACCAATCAAATAACAAGTATCAAATACCAAATACTATACAATCACATACAAACTCAAGTATCTAACAATCCACATATTCCATAACAGACATACAAGAAAAAAAAAGGCGAAGGAGGAGAGAGATATGAAGGGTAAGGAGGAGGATATCATAACATTCATCATAAAATTTCGTAAAAACATTACAGAACAGGGGTGGTGAAAACAAAATGTAAAGGTAAAGGTAACAGAGGAAATCGAACCAAAATGTGTAAAGTGTACATATACATGTACAAAACTGTTGAGTTCTGTACAAAAACGAGAAGACAAGAAAAAAGAGTAAACCTTCAAAGAGAAAAAAGAAAAAAAAAATGGTTTGTAAACTTCCTTCCTCTTCTACACACCAAAAAATAAGGCAGCGGAAAAGAAAAGGAGAAAGAGCAAGAGTAAAAGGGGCATATCACATCTATAATTTGAAAGGAAGAAAGAGCGGGGGGGGGGGGAACATAACATCGAAGGAAGAAAGAAAAGACAACGCAACCTAGGTCAATCCGACTTCTTCCCAAAATAAAATAATCCAGTTCCTGCGTCCAAAAAAAATGCTTCATATACCAATATCGATATCAATATCCGGATCGTCTGGTAGCGGATTCCCATACGACCATCCCGGACCTTCAATTTCCTCACTGACATTCCCTACACCTCCCTCTCCACCATCCAAATCACCCCCACCCCCACCGCCTCCACCACCGATCCCTCCAAGCCCAGTCCCTTCATACTGATTCATGAGCCCCTTCTTCAAATACGGAGCAACGTACTCCCTAACCACTCGTCTCAAATACGACCTACTCCACTTCTCCCTAGTCGTCTCAATCTCAAGCCCAACCAACACCCCAACACTTCCAAGGCCTGAAGGGCAACAGCACAAAGGCTACCAACTCCCACAGCACGTACTCCATCACCAAAAACCACATTTCCCAAAGCCTGCGCGAACCTAACCCACTCCTCCAAGCCACCCCCACCACTTCCACCACCAGCTCCACCACCCATCCCCATCCCCCTCCCAAACCCAATCCGTTCCTTCTCACAAACCCCCCTAAGCCTATAATACTTCCCAATCCTCCTCACATTCCCCCTCATACACCTATAAAACCAACTGGCATACAATACAAACGCAGCACCCAAGATCCCCACAGGCGCCCAACTCCCAGAGAGCAAGTCCGCTCTCACACCGGCGTGCGCGTATTCGTAGATGAGCGTGATGTGGAGGACGATGCGCGTGAGGAAGAAGCTCAGTGCGAACCAAAAGTTTGAGCGCATGGAGGGAGCGAGGACGCCGAGGGCCATGATGAGCGTTGGTAACTGTGTGGTCACGTCGATTGAAGTGTAAAGGTTATCAACAGTCAATCAAGGATCAGAATCAGGGGTCCGGAGTAGTGAAGAGGCATTGAAGATCCAAAGGATCAAAAGCCCAAATAAGGTGGTAGTCCATCGAGTAAGAAGAAAGTATCATAGGACGAACGAGGAGAGATAAAATCAATCAGTATATCACAAACTCTCCTTCGAAAGTAAGGCTTCTCTTACCTCCATAACAGCACACAAAACAAAAATAGGCGCAAAGCCACGTCTGATCGCATACTCCACGACAAACACATACACACTATGATGTATCCACCCACTCAGCATTTGTACCTGATCTCTATAGTGTATCGTCCCCATCGTCAAGTCCCTATATACCACAACATAAAAAAGGAAAAAAAAATATATCGCAAGTCAGTATCAGTTATTATCTCCACAGCCCAAGGAACCAAAAATTCAAAGTATCAAACTTCCCCCACTCTACACCACACACACGGAAACAAAGAAGAAAAAAAAGAACCCCAAGCAAAGCAAAACACTCACGCAAGCAAATAAGCCTGAAAGACCACACACACCAAGTCCGGTCCAACTCTCACATTCATCACGGTATCATTAACAGTATACACACTAAGCCCAGCCCTCAGATAATCACGAGCGTAGGGTAGACTGGCAGCCGTCATAACAGCAGACGCACACCCAGTCAGGATCCATGATCGTTGTTTACGCTTTCGTCTTCCGCTCTCTTCCGCCGTCTTCATCTGCATCTGTGTCTGTGTCTGCATCTGTGTCTGTGTCTGTGCCTGTGTCCGCGTCGGGGCTGGTGTATAGATTGACCTGATGTACGTATAATACTGACCTCCGAGACTCCCACTCCCGCCCCGGATCCGACTCGCACTGACCCCGTTCGAGTTCAGAAGAATAATAAGGAGCAATAACATAATACACTGCCGCAAATCCAAGTGTCAAAGCAGCCAACAACGCCGGGTATTCAGGCGTAAGCACAGCAGGATACCTCTCCACCAAGGACGTTATCATCCGTCCTCGCTGCTGCCCTACCTCTACTTGCTGCTCGAGCTGTTGTTGATATCCTTGATGACTGGCAGCGGACATTGACAACGAAGGCTGGTGATGGTAGTGGTAGGAGAGACCTCGCATAATCCGAGTTATTAAGGTCATAAATACGATCTCTCGTAACAAGATTTCTAGTAGAGAAAAGTGAGAGGTAGATAAGACGGGGTGATCCTAGAAGGAAACAGGAGATGCAGGGGGGAGGCGGGAGAGAGGGAGGAATTAAGGGGAGGAAAAGAGAGAGATAAAGAGTATTAAGAAGAAGGACAAAAAACCAGTCAGCTCAGATAGAAATCCCGGTATCCCGTTCAAACTGATATCATACCTTTTAGAATCAATCAATCTCTTCAGAGAGGATCCCCTTCCTTCTCTCTCTCTCTCTTTCCGAGTCTCTAGTAATAGTACTAGTATTCGTAGTAGCTATCAGCTAGGATTAACTACAAAGTCAGCACCGGATCCTCCCCGGCCACGGTCAGCAACAGAGGTGAGAGAAAGCGGTATATATCAACCAGCTGCAAACGGCACGGAAGGAGGAAGGGGAGGCAACGGAGCAAGAGAAGGAGAGAGAAAGGCCAAAATGAGGGGAAGATAGCAGACGGATCTCCCTACGAAAGATAAAAAAAATCAAAACGAGTAGAACGATAAGAGACTGACTCTCCCTCGTCTTCCTCTTCTTGTTCAGGTTCTACATAAGTCTCACCAAGGGACACTTTTCAACTTCCGAATCAAGCACTCTTCTTCGTTCTTGTCTCCCTCACCACATTACAAAAAACATATTCTCTCCCAAACGTGCAACGTCCTAATGTCTTGGGATACTCAGGGTCGGCATCCTCCCCCCACTTCTCCCTCTCCGGCTCCCAACAAATGAGAAAAAGGGAAAGAAGGAATGGACCACAGTAATGAAAAATAAGTGAAAAAGAAGGGGGGGGGGGAAGGAACCGAAGCCACGTTCGTCGTCCCCCCCTTCTCCACCTCCTTTTAGTTACTAGTCGTAATAGCAATAGCAAGTAGTGTTTAGTGTTTAGCATTAGTCCTAGTATTAGTATTACGACCTGTATAATAATAATAATTATAGATCCCGTTTACTCCCTTCCGGTATAAGTAAATGAAACATACCTTAGTCCACCTCCTTTTTCATTCTTCATTGAATTGAGTGATCTATTAGGATAACATGTGCATATACTTAGATCCCCTTCCTCCTCTCATTCCCGAGTAAAAGAATAAATAACGTTTCGAAATCCATCCACTCGGTCTCTCTCTCTCTCGTAACCCCGCCCCCATCCCCAGTAATCATCGTCGCCCATACGTTATCGTTAATTATAACACTCGTCAATGACAATTCCCAGATGGTCGAAGATCCCCCTTCTTCGCTTACCCACCACCCCCGGTGTCTCAACCCATACCTTACTTTTCAATAAAGTTGCATATTTTCAAATGAATTAAAAAAAAGGCGCTCCAACAACGTGCTCCCATCCCAGTCATTTCCATAAATAACCAACCTAAATATAGAACCTAGATAACAACAAGTTCAGTGGCTTTGTAAAACAATAGTCAGCCAAAGACTTGTAACTGTAAGAGAGCAATGTGCAGCAATAAGATGTTAGATAAGGGCGGAAGAAGGGAGTGGGGTCAAACGTGCGTTGTGTGTCTGTGTGTTCGCGAACCAAAGATTGAAAGAAGTAAGAAGTAAGAAACCTTACCTCTCTCTTCACCCTTCCCCGGAAAAAACATGTACAAAGTTTTCCAGTTCTCAGAAGTCCATCGTCGTCATCTCTATCAGACCCTTCAATCACTGAACTCCAAGCCGTCATATCCACATATAAACAATCACCCCCCCCCTCCTCAAAATTAAAATAAACCCAATGTTTCATAACAAAAACACAGTCTTCTAAAAAGTAAAAGTAGACCAAAAGTTATAAATGACTTAATAACGAGAACTCAAACACCCGAACACCGTACCACTCTAAATCGCACAACAACCGTCCACACACACACACACAGAACGTAAAATTAAACTTAACACACGTGTGGAGAGTATCAAGATGCGTACAGGGAAGCCACATTTCCCAATTAAGAAAGAAGGCACGAGGGAGGGGGTGTCACACACAAGGAAGGAAGGCCTAGGGACTTCTTTTCTTTCCCCTCTCTAAAGAAAGGGAAAGAACCACAAGCCAAATCCTTCTTTTTCCGTTTTTTTTTTCAAATAAATAAATGAAGTAGGCATCCCTTCCTTCCAACCTTCCAACGTTCTAAAAACCACAAACAGGTAATTAAAGGATAAGGAGAACATTGGCGTTGGTATTGACCCACTCCCAACCAAATGCTCGATCCATCTCAAACAAAGGGGAATTAGAAAATTATAGATAACTTCGAATCAATCAATGCACGTGGGGAACTTGACGAACATTGTCTCTCAACACACACACAAACACACACGTGTCTATTTTATGGTTCTCCCCCCCCCCCTGCGCGTACACATATGTTCCCTCCCTAATTCGGGTCGTAGATATCAGCTTAATATTACTTCAATTATCAATGCTTTGATTTAATTGAATAAGAATAAGAAAGTTGATATCCGAGCCCTCTCCTTCCCCTCCTCCATCCCCACTCCTTCTTAAGACGACAGCCTTTCAATCCAACCGCATCCTTCTCCTCTCCCAAACGAAAAAGAAGAAGAGTGCCATCAAATATTCCTCGACCTGACATCACTCCCTACTCACTATCCACTTTCTCGAACATTTATTTGAATCTCCAAAGCTGATAAAGAAAACCCGGAAAATAAAGAAAAAAGAAAAAAGCAAAAAAAAAAGAGTAATGACAGATAAACGATGTTTTTTCTTTATCAACCTTGACTCCCGGACAACAAGTCTCAGGATGAACTAGAATCATAAAGCAAGATGGCGCAAAAAAAACAATAAGAAGAAGAGGATGTGTAAAAAAAAAAGAGAGACCCATAACCTATCCTTCTATCCATCTACTCTTCTTTTCGCCTCGCACATTTCTCCATCTAAACAATTCAAAAGCGATATGAAATACATAAATCGTATACTCAGCATACATCCGTAGCCATTTCCTTTCCTTTTTCCCCTTCATTACTTTTATCATCTATCTAATCACTTCACCTTCGACGACTCGAGGTTCTTGATAATCTGCCCCTGTATAATCCTAAGCAAGACATAGAGCAGCTCAATCCTCTAAAGAAACAAAAAGATTAAAAATAATCATATGAAGGTAACAAAAAAAAAGAAAAACTCATCAGTTAAAGTTCACAAAGCCGTATATAGAATTAAAATTTAAGAGACTAAGCAATATGGGTTCCGTGGTCTATTGGATCCACCGGAACCTTCGATTCTTCCTTCAAAAAGATGGAGAGAATGTAGAGATAGACACCCTCCACATTCCGGCGTAAATGTCAACAAAGGAGGCGGTACCTCAACTGTCCCCAAACGCTATCAAACCGGTCGCACACACAACTCCACACAAAGAACCAAAAAAAACAAAAGAAAAGAAAAAAGTATCAAAAAACAATCAATCTCTCACCGGAACCTCAACCCCAACAACCCGAGCCCTCCTAACAACCTCGCCCACAATCCCCTCCACCTCAATCGGCTTCCCCAACTCAACGTCCAACAACATACTCGCCTTATGCTTCGAATCCTCCCGCCTATGAAGTTCCCCGTAGACCGAATCGTGTCCTCAACCACACGACTCGGTAACGCCTCTTCGTCAAACCCGAGTGCCCGACACACCGCCAGGTTTTCTTCCATTATGGAGCGGATGACTGGGACGGAGAGGGTCTCGATTTCTGGTTGTTGGAAGATGGCGCGGACGGGGTATCGGGTCGTTGTTGCTATACTCGAGAATGCTAGGTTCCTACAAGACGGAGGCGAGAGAAAGTTAGCTCCGGATACACAAAACAGATAATCAGGATAGATAGATAGAAAAGGATAGATAGTACAGTATCATCGATCACACTCCCATACTCACCAAAAATTCTTATAATACCTATGTCTCTGTATCTCAGGGACGAGCTTAACATCACTCCCACCAACCTTCAACATCCCGCCAATATCATCCAACAACTCAACCTCTTCCTTACTCTGTGACAAATCAGTGTAGTTCCCGGTTTGAACAGACCGATAACTAGTCTGTCCTATATTTTCCAAAGAATAGAAAAGAATCATCAGCTTAGTATATGGTAGCAATGAAGGAGGGGGGGGAGAGAAGGAAAAAACTCTTACAAAATGATTATGCAACACAACTCTCTCCCCAACCAAGTTCGTCCCAATATTGAGTGTACAACTCAGAATCTTCGGTTTCCCATCCCTCATCCGCATCCACATCCTCATCGCATCCTACTACTGCCAACAACCTCGAAGCAACCTCAAACAACTCATCCTCAATCCCCAGTCCATTCTGCAACAAGACAAAAACAGGTAACCCAAACCGCCTCACATACCCCTCCGAAAGCATCGGCTCAAGGATCTTCACCGTCGTCGAATATCCGGGTACGAACTTGGTGGCTACCAGCACGTACGAATAGGATTGTCGAGTGCTTCTTCTAGGGAGCGGCATACTGAACAGAGTTATCGTCGCGTTGTTTAAGTTTGGTTATTTTGGTATTTGTATTCGATTCGGTTGGTTGGTTAGTTAGTCCATTGTAAACCCGAGGAGTGAAAGGATAAGGAAGAGAAAGAGAAGGGTGGAGATTGTCAGCTTGTTATTCCCATTTCTTCATTTTCAGATATAATTAGGAAATGTATAAAGGACATAATGATATAAAGATATTAAAAGAATAACTCTAGTAAGAGTATGAATCAAAGATACATAATAACAAAATACAAAAAGAAAAGAAAAAGCGATGCGAATCCAAGAACAAACAGCAATTTAAGGGGGGAAAAGGGGAGTAAAACAACTCACATCGATCTGGCCTCCAATTCGGTATCTCACCATACTTTTCACTCTTGATATGTATTCCTTCTCCTATTCAGCATTCGTTTATACATGTTTTGTCCACGTCCAACGTTCCACGAGAGTATGATAACCGGAGGACAGGCGGAGTAAGAGGGATAATGGGCGATGCCGAGCGGTATTCGTAAGTTAAAACGAGGAAGCAGATAGAGGAAGGAGAATGAGAGCGAAGAATCGCGAGGGAAGAGAATTGAGATTCAGCAAAACAGGCAAAGAAGAGGAAGGAGGAAGGTCGAGTTAAAGTTTATTTGTTTTCAAATAGGTCCCCGGATCCAAAGAACCGTTAAGTCCATGAATTCGTTAGTACCCGTAGTCCGTTTTTAGTTCCACGATGTTTATTTTCAATCGATAAACCCGAGGAGAGTGAAGGATGGATGAATGGAAGGGTGGTCGGATGAGTTGGGTGGATATTAGAGATAATACCGGATAGTTAATAGATATCATTCGTCAGTGATCGCGGTGACTTAACCGGACATAGAGAGGGAAACTTGAGAGAGGGAAGTGGTCGAGCTGGCATCACTACTAGTAGCAGTAGTGGCAGTAACAATAATAGCATTGGAAATAACAAATTATAACAAAACTCAAACCGTAAAAGTTAGAAAAGTCAGGAACAGTGATACTCACTTTGAACAGCTTCATAATTACTTCTCGCAACAACCGTCACTCGTGCCAACCCACTTCTTTTCAAAATGAGAGAATCTGTTGGTTTATGGAACAGAAAAGACAAGTCAGCTTTCGAGTATGGTCCTCTTCTCCAATCCTGGTACTGAAGGTTATTCGATATTTGGAAATAAAATCAAGCCGGGAATCACACATTTCCCCTACCCCATATATGCACCAGCAAAAATGCCCGCAAAGACAATGCAGGATTGAGTTGAGACGCATCAGATACTTTCAGGAATGATTGCGTGATCAAGTATCATATATGCATGCATGATAGGTTTATCGTCTCAAATGGTGCTACAATGTGGAAGGGTTTGAAGACGATTGAGACATGATGGGGATCCATAACATCCCCCAAAACACAACAATCCACTCAATAAGAGAAAGGAGGGATAACTCACAGATAACACCAACCGCACCAAACCCAACAAGCAATACATCTTTGACACTATCCTTTCCTTCATCTTTCTTCGTCCCCTCATCCCCCTGCACCACAGATAACGCCGGGGGACGTCGGTATCCTTATTCTTACCCGTACTAGTGTTCATACTCATCTTCGTGGTAGTGTCCGTGTGCAAGGTCAAATTCTGACTCAAGTTGACGTACGATCGTGATCCCAATCTCGAAATAGCCTTAAGCCCGTATCTACCTCGACTCAACCCCTCTCTAAACCCTGTCCCAAATACGTATGGTGAAATCGCCTGCGTCGTGACGATAACAAACTAAATTCAAGCCAAGTACAAGTCCGGGGTTAGGTCCAACTTTGAGTCCAGGTCCAAGTCCGATACTAATATCGATAACACCAGTACATCTCTCCGCATATATCACAGATCTAGACTTTATTAAACAAACGAATGAGTCATAAATAAAGTCAACGAATTGATCGGGAGTCCGGACGGACAAGCATAATTAGATTAATTTTCTTTGCTTTTTATTGCGGTGTTGCCGGTTTTCGGATTTACATATAGTGTTGATGAGTACCAACATTAGTTATGATAACGATGGAATACATTGAATGATTGATACATACCTGAAAAGTGGGTAAATAATTAAAATGAAACAAAGTGTTCATGCCATCACTAGTACGTCACTATTATTATTGTATTAATAAGACATCTATGATTTGAATTTTGTTAATGGAAGGACCAGTTAGATTACTAATGCTTGATCAGCAGATAGATAGTTACGTAATAATAATAAAACAGTTTCTCTATACGCTACCTTGCTTTGGGTGAGAAGTCCAAAGGGATTACTTTTATAAGAGGAGGTACGTGATAAGTGCCGAATTTTCTTAGGCCTTACTATATCGCCCAATCACATACTGGATAGTAGCCCACAAGCGATCAGAGAGTCTTACAAATTTTATTCAATACTCTTGTCATGGTCTAATATGCCATTAGCACTAACCCCAGTGGAGTGATAGTGATAATCTTAATTCGTATGTAGATAGCGAAAGCAGTATAACAAACCCAATCATAGGTGTAACCTTCACACTTCATAAAGTGGCTTTGAGAGTCTCTTACTTCGCCTCGAATTATGGGACTGTTTGGATATTTTACTCATTCGCAAAAAGAGAGAGTAGAGAGTAGAGGAGCCGCTGTCTATTGATAGATGATGTAGAAGTACTGGACCTTACATTAGCGAAGAGGCATAAAGTATACGTAGCACCTCTGGATAAACCACTGTAAGGTTTTAATAGCAAGCTGTAGCATATAGTAAGCTTATGAGCTTATTCGTATATCATAGCAGGAGTAGCTTTAATCACTTGTTCCTGGTTTTGTTCGTCAAGATTTACCATTATTGCGGGTCTAAAGTCAACTGTTTGATACCAATGAAAAAAAGGTTTGATTGCATATCGAAAATATCTTAGTCATGGGCTTACTAAGCGACTCTAATAACAAAGAACTTAAGGAGACTGTACATACCACCATCAGCTTTGACTGGCACTGAATGTGAGATAGGATGGGTCAAAATGTCGAGGAAAGATATGAGGAATTGAGGTGAGAGGAAAATAGGGCTAATAATATAAGATTTCGAGTGTTGATCAGTACGAGCACTAAAGACTTAGACTTCACAATCACGACTGATTGATGTCCTTAAACTGAAATCTCCCAAGATTAACATGTTTACCTTAGTCGGTATATAAATATGTAGTTGCATGGCATTGGGTGAGTTAAGTATTCCGAACCAGCTAGTAATTGAAGAATGTAGTAAAAAGGACGGACCAAGATGAACTGTAACTATGACCTAGCAATCCCAAGGCTGCAAGTCCAAGTAGTATATTCATTCAGTAGGTAACATCCCCTACACCTGTACCTTATTAAGTATCCAGCAAGTAGTCGATAAAGAGGAGATGCAGAAAAAAATGATTGTTTCCGTAAATGTATATTGCTCAAGACACCGAAAATTGGAAATAAGTCTACGAAGATAGTAGTTGAATGATTTTCGATTCTACGTCCTTGGCCGACAAGTCATTTAGCTCTACGTGCTTCTCTACACCATGCTCTAAGTGATAAGAAACAATTAGTATGTTGCAGTTGAAGGTGCGAAGAGGGAACGAACCAAATCTAGCAAAGGCGCGCGCAGGAGTTCCATTGGCTTCACGGATTAGAATTGGCAGATTTGGGTTTGCCTGCTTCAGTTTTGGATACTTTGAAATAACAAATTGCCTGCAAGACGACGTTGTAAAAACGATAAAGGTTTAATTCAAGAAGACTAGTAGTAAGAAAAGTCGAAGTAGAAGGCACACCTGAGACCTAAAGAAGCTTGGCCCGACTGACACATGAGAAATCTAATCTCCCTTATTGATGGGGAAAGCGCCTTCGCCAACGTCGACATATCAACAAGTTATAGACGTCGGCGGTAAAAGGTCAATTGTGAAAGAGTTCGTGACGGTGTGCGGTTGTGTTTGTACAAGCACTTAGTGCTCCAAATGGAAAAGACTGGGCTCGTGACGATCATTAGATATTGACACCAACATGACCAAAGAGAGACGACAGCCGCCGCACCTGCTCAACGCCGCATCACCGACGTTCCAAGACTCACTCACACGACGCCCCTTACTTGCCTTACTTGTAAGCGCCTAGTCACGGCTTCTTGACTGGTCCTGTCCCTTCACTACGCACTGGCCTGCGCACAATGGACACTGAGGGCGAGCACCAGCAGTCCGAACGGGCTCAAGATGCAGCCCAAGACGATGGACGCCGCAATCGTTTACCTACCTTTAATGAAGTCCTTGCTCGTAAGACTCGGCCCCCGTAGATCTCTTCATGTTTTAGTTCGTACCCTCCTGCCACTTTCCAAATCATAGTCTCTTAATAAACAAAATTTCTTTTATACAGTTTATTCCTTCAACGAGAAGGTTCTGAAGATATTCTCGATTTCTGGCTGGACGTACAACAGCACGAAAACCTATGTAGAGCATATTTTAAAGATGTCCGAAAGTCCGGACGTACTATCCGTGAGGATTGGCCTCAATACTGGGACTATGCTCGCCGCCGTGGATCAATTTATGGTACAGTTGTTGGCTTCAATGGTTCCAATCCCATCGCCACAAAGAGAAGTACAACTAGCACGGGTGATATAGCAGCAGCAGATGCTCCCTTTGATTCTGAAAAGGAAAGAGAGCGCGAGAAACTGAGAAGTACAAGCCCTCGTTCTCTCACTCCCGGAATGTATGACAAGGACTATCGGTCAGGAGCCATTTCTCCAGATGCATATGACAACCTCCCCCCTCGCTCATCAACACCATTCTCGCTCTCGGGTCGTGCATCTGCTCTTCATAAGCGCGTCTCCCGTGCCCCCACAATTATACCCCGTACGTCTGCAATCACTCGTGCAGACCTCGTCGCTTCAGCAGAACGAATATACTTCCGGTACCTTGCCCCACCAACACACACCGCGGACGCTGCCGCAAACCAAAACCATGAGATATACCTCCCGCCCGCTCTACGAATTCACTCTTTCCCGCTCTCTTCGACTAGAGAGCCGCGCACCCAAGACGAGGCGGCGGCGATGGCGCAAGTTCCTGATATGTTTCACGCCCAGAAAGAGTACTGCTTTCGTGCTATGGAACAAGACGCTTACCCTCGTTTCCTCCGAGCAAAGGCATTTGGAAATTTGACGCCTGTTAGTGCGCTTGTCCGGCTTGTTGCAGGTCTGATTATCCTCTGGATTGGTCTCGCTACTGCCTTCTCTTTGGTGTTCCTGGACGTACAACCAAAGTCAAAACGATTCTTCGTAAGTCCCATTCTCAGACTTCAGTGATCCGTTGTCCAATACTTATTTCTAATCGACTCCCACCTTTCTTCGTCCTCTTATTTTTTTAGCTATTCCTCCCCTTCTCATTCGCCATCCTCTTCCTCATCTCACACCAATACGAACTTGACCCAATTCTCGTCTTCTTTGGCCAATCCGAGACCACACCATTCCGAACTCTACATATACGGGAGCCATATGTTCGGAAGCTTCTCATAGGGCGAGCCATTTGGGTTAGCGTTTTTACGGCTGCACTTGTCACAGCTCTCACTCTCATATTCTGGGCTGTTCCTGGGCATCGCCTGTAAAAAAAAAACCATCTGATACCTTGATACCTAATTGGCTTTCATACTTAAAGGGTGTTCAGATTACCCATATACTTTTCTTCTTTTTGTGTTCAATAATGGGCTTGAGTAATAGGTTATAGTAATGGGATAGATCAAGGTTAGGACCAGAGAAGGACTTTTCTGTAGCATGCATCATATAAGAACAATTGGCTTTCAGTACTCGTCAAGGAAGCTCGAGACTTTTTACTCTCAGGATCCACTTTTAACTCACATAAATAAACACTACACGCTCTCTTACCTTATTTTGTTGTCTCTTCGCCTTGCTTTGTATTTATCGTTTCTTATTCCAAGTTTTTTTGTGTAAGTGGTTTCTTTTGCGCTTACACATACACACACACCATTATCGCTGGTCAGATTGCTTCACGTAGTCCCTCGATGGACTGTTTATTTTCGTTCTTTAACGTCTACATTTATCACCCCTTTTATTCTTTATGTCTATCTGCTAAATACCCCCTTTCATTTCATTTACTTCATGATCTTTTCTTCCCTTCTTCTTTGGTTCTCTCTTGGTATAACTTCCGGTGTAAGTACCACTTTTATATGTGTTTTTAATGATTTCATCTTCTTGTTTTCTTTCTTTACTCGTATCATTTTCTACATAGTGAACATGAACAAATCGAGTAAAAAGGGGAGCAGATGAGAAGGGAAGAGGGGAATTTTTTTTCCTCTTTTCAAACTGTAATGTATTAGTGTTTTTTTGCTCTCCTCCCCCTCTGGTTTCTTTGAAATCAATAAATACAAATAAATTGCTTCGGATTCTCCCTTTGTAATCGAATTTCGTGTTTTTAATGTCTAACTCATAATCGGGATAGCTGTAAGCGATTTCAACGGAAAGAACTGTGTAGTCTCATATTTACACGGATAGTTCTATATCAGTGGTCCTGAATTCATCTTCGATTAGGATATTGCTTATCTGAGTCCTTGTTGACTTTGCTACCAAACCACCCCAGTAGCACACCCGAAAAAACACGGTCTGCAAGTGGATCACCGCCATTGACCTGTCTACTTCAACAAAAAAAAACAGCACAAGCTGAATTCACCCATAGGTACAAGAAAGTATACCAGTGGAACAGTACTAGGAGTATGTAGGTTATACAGAAACGAGTTGATACACCATGATCGTGATGAGTTTTTTCAAAAGTCGAGTTAATCAGTCATCAAATGCCCATTATGCATCTTGGTTCTCACATGTAACCCAAGCTTACAGGCTCAGGGCCAAAGATCATCTTCGGGCCCTGATGTCTTCAACGCCTTATCATAATCATGCGACAGCTCCGCACTCCTATTGCCCCAGTAAACCATATTAGTCATTTCAATTAACAGAATCATAAATTAAAAGGTATAGTCAGAAATAAATCAGCATACTACTTTCTAAACTAGATTATTCCTGGTCAAGTTCAAGCCACTGTACCATCTTTCTTTTGCTTGTATTCCTCAAAATCTTTTCTGGCTGCTTCAACGAAGGGCTAGTAATAGTGTGACCAAAAATGAGAGATGTTAGTTAGTATTTCGTACCAGAGATGAGAGAAACAAGACAAAGTCAATAGAGACGAGTCAGATCACAAAGCAGTAAAAATAAGCAGACGAAAAGAAAAATAACGGAATATCAAAGAAAAAGTGCAATATAGACGTGAGATGGATAATGTACGAGATCAAGAAAAAAAGGGGAGGCATAAAGAAGGCTTATCACTGCACTTACCGCCTTCTCTGCTTCAGATAGATCCCTCCACTTTGCCGCAGTAGCTTTCACGAACTCGAGGTTTTCAGTGGTAGAGGTTAGCGAGGTATTTGTCTTTTCGCGCTCGGACATAACGAATCTGCATGCAGTAGTAGAGCGTTGTAAAGTCCAAAGGATGGTCGTTTAAGATAGATGCAAAACACCAGAAAATCGAGAGAGGGAGGGGGATCCAATTTGAGCAGGGGATAGGAGAGATATAATGTGCAAGCAGAGACGGAATAAAGTCAGTCATGGAGATTGTTCGAAGTGATTTAGGTTTATACAAAAGAGACCATACCTGATGAATGCATTCGTTGGCCTCTTCTCGATGTTTTCCTTATCAATGACACTCCACTTCCCTTTTTTAGCCCGACGTCTACATTTGATACAGCCCGAGTCAGCTTTGAGTCAGCTTGAAGAAACTCAGAAGGCGCAAAGAGCACATCACATCACATACCTATTAATTTCCTTGATAACAGTAGGTTCAGTTCGTGAAAAGTACTCTTTCATCTGTGTCTTGTATTCCTTCATCTTTTCGGCGAACTCGTCAGAGTAAACCTAAAGGTTCAGAAAAAGTGTGTCCGCCATTAGGTATCAAAGAAGCACTGCAGGGAAAGTATTAAAACCCAAATACCTGCTTTTCTTGATCTGGGAGCTGCCTCCAAGCGTTCCCAGCAGCAGTAGCTATATCACCCAATAGTTTCTTCCTGTCCTCTGTTTTTTCTACACCTTTCAGGGCTCTAACTTCATTCGTGTAGTTCTTCGTAAAGAATATGAGATAAGCTGTGCCAGGGCGTTTTGGAGGTAAATCCCCTTTCTTCACTACAACTGTCAACGCAGACCAAGAGAGAAAGAACTGTTATTACACATATTCCCCTCAAGGATCTCACAGAATTTTTTCTAAGTTTATACCTTTGTCCTCCTTTTTCTCCTTTTTGCCGGCTTTCCCGCTTTTTTTCGCTGGTTCACGCACCGTACTTGAAACCGAAATTGTCCGAGTTGCTAAACTAAGTCGGCTTAAAATAGTACACCTATGAGATAAAACGGATGGTGTGCGTAGCAGCATGTGAGAAGTCATGATTCTGATTCCGTTGTTGATAATTTGGGTTTAATATGGATAGAAACAGAAAGGAAGGACTTCAGGAGAGTGTTTTAACTAACCGGTCTTGCTCCAGACACGGTTGTCAACGCGTAAGATCACCTGATCAATTAGTCTAAGAGGAATTTAGCGGTCGCGCGAGCCGGACCTCAAGCTTTGGGTACCCAGCCAACAGCGTGGATTTCATTAGGTATAGATGAACCACCACGATGATGAATCCAAATGGACAAGGTCATGTTATCAACATGGAGCCCAGCAAACTACCTCTTGCTCAACTTGAATCAACTCGTTTAAAATCAATCAGATTATAGATTCTATAAATGCTCTTTATAGAGTTGTTGAAGGAGGGAATATGAATTCAATGCCTCCTTGGCCAGACATCCTTACGAAATACAACCTCCTTCTCTCTCAGACCCATAACCTTTCTGCCTCGCTCCTAGCAACAGCAGCACAGGAGCAAAACTCACATCAAAACAATAGCAGTACAACATCAACATCAACATCAGCTGCTCAAGCTTCCTCTTCCGGAAAGCCTTTCTCAAAGATAGCTTTACATCCATCGCGACCGCTTCCAGAATCTCAATTCGACGCAGACCTAGCACCCTCCTCCGAATTAATCAAACATTCGAAATAGGTCGACAAGAATCAGCCACCGTGCGTCGGCTTTCATCCGCCTTACCGACAGCCGGTCTTCAAAAGGAACGCCCGAACGTACCAGAGACACATCAGGCAGTTATTGATGCTTGCGCCCGCATCGCACACGAACATGACGCACGCTGCGAGCGCGCAACCCGGGCTGTGAACCTCCTCCGTGACCAATATGATTGGCGTCTCCGTGTCGAGGCCGAGATTGACGAAGAAGCTGACCATGCAGTAGACGTGTACTCATCACTTAGCACTACTCCACCCCCAAACCCTCCCATCACAGGAGGAAGCTCAGCTGAGGACGCAGATATGGATGTTGACATCACGCAACCCTACTCTCCGATGACAAATGATGGCAACGACTTGGACTCTGAGGATGAAGCCGAACTTGAACAGGTGTTAGGACTTCAACCTAGTCCTGTTGGAACACCTCGATTAGATAGTGACGGATTTACGTATCTGGGCGCAAATGACAGTAATTCCTTTTAAAAAAACAGAGCGCGCGTACTTGTTCAATATCAGTCGCCTGTCGCCAGTCATAATTGAAAAGAAAACGCCGAATCCTTAGTGGTTCCATCCTGGATTAGTATATTACCATTATACCAAACCTCCGAGTTAATCTCAAACTATCATCCAAATCGATTATCATAACTTCCATTTCTAGCTTTTATCATCTCTTCTTCTATGGCCAGATCCATAATACATGTAGCCCTCACCCTCAATATTGCCTACACCGGTATCACCAATCTTACCAGTACTTGATCGCCCTTGTATCATTAGTCTATCTCTCCCGCTTTTATTGATAAATCCGCCAGTTACTTTGTTACTGAAAAAAGAATGCACCTTATTGACGTCTTAGCAGGAAGCGAAGCGCGACTATGTTTTTACCGATATATTCATTCGAAGTCTTTGTCTTCTACTACACGCGCGAGAGATGAGTAGAATAAGAAATGTTGTGCCGATTGATAGGTAGCGATCTCTTTTTGTCACCGAACCACGGTTCTCGTAACATCGGTGCTTCACTCCATGTTCTATTTCCGTATTATACATTCTAATAGCTGCGCACGTATTGGCAATTATGTACTCAAAACACGTACGTGTGTGCGTTCATAATACAGGTGAGATACTATTTTCGTTTTGTTTAATTCCTACATTTTACCCCTTTTCAGAACTGTGGTGGAATATCATCACACCCGTGGTTGTTTCATCAACAAAACGGTAAAAAGTGTATCATTGTTTTTTTGGTGGGAGGAAATTGTGATGGAAGGCAAAGATAGGCAGATTAACACTATATCCCGATATCAATTCGAGTATGACGACGATGGTATGTGCCTGTACCATCCTGTTTTCGTTAGTAAGCCTACTAGTAACATCACCTCTGTTCCGAGTTATCTATAGTAATCTCCGTAGTGTGTCAAACATTTCAAATTGACATAAGTGGATCCATACCTGCTTTAATCGCTACTAACACTAGTCATTATCAATGCATAGGCGAACCTTGGTCTTTATGGCCTGCTCACTAAGTATAGAGCCCATTTCCGAGCGAGTGGTCAATTGTTATCAAAACCAGTCCGACAATGTTGTTCTGGCCCTATACCCGAGTATTCCAACCTCCCAAGCGCTAATGCCTTTAAGAACAAGAATATTGATTTAGTTGTTTCATCTCGGACTATCTTTGTAGCCGCTTTGCAAACTAGGTTTTAAAAAGGTTTCTAGAAGCAAAAAGCTGGAATCAGAGGTCGGAGGAGTTAAATGGGCGAGAGGATTAGTACAATAACCCTCAAAAAAAGAGCCACTACTGCTTGGAAATGGATTTTCTCATAAGTAAAGTCATGGAGGGGTCCCTATACACAGACAATGACCCTACACAAATAACGTCGGCGGCCAAGGGTTCATTACCAAGAAAGGCAATTGTAAACTTGAGATTCTCATCTCAAAAATGTCTCGTTGCTTAAACTTTTTCAATAGCACTGCCCCTCCGTACCTGTGGCTGTCCTTCTGATGTAATATCATTCGAGTTAATGTCAAAGTCACAAGTAATCAACTTTTATTGATCACTGAATAGCCGCCAGATGGGGGATATCTGCTAGGAGTATCCAATGCCAAAGTGACCGCAAGTCCCGTAGAGAGGCATCACTGTGTCATCGTCCTTGGAAACATTAACTTTTCCGCGCCAAATACGTCCAACTATCTTTCTAACTGCCAGTAGCTCCCCCACTTATGAATTATGTGGAAAAGCCGAGACTTTCCTTTTTGCTTAGGCCAGTAACACCGCTCTTTCACTTTGTACATTGTTAGATAAGAAATCTGAACACAGCCATACTATCCCTAAAAATTACGAGCCCTGGCTATGTCCTTTCCTCTGTCTCCGCAAGAACACTCAGACATAAATCTGATTTCAAAAGGCCCTTGAACTGATTGTTGGCCTGGTAAGTTAATCTTGTTTTCCCCGTGAGAAAACGGTTAATCACTGAGTCCGCCTCTTTCAGTCACCTTTTCTGGGATTATTCTGTTTCGCGTCTTAAACTTGACCGTGTCAGAGTCAGGGAGATAAATTTCCAGTTTTCTTTTATTTATTACTATACTTAACTCCCTGACCACCTGACACATCAAATGTAATCAATGATATCTACCTTCAAACACTGGCATAAAAGCCAGCCACTGGTACTCATTTCATCTCAAGTCACCATTTTTCTCCTTTCCTTTAGACATCCGACATTTACCATAGCTCACATACATCTCGGAGAAATCAAAGTCGAAGACAATCTCTATTAGACTAAGATTATCATACTCGCACTGTATAAAAATGAGGACGAATGTAAGTCTTGTCTCATTACCACATCTATCTTCCTTCTCTGTTCTTGTTATAAACTGACTACTATTATGTCTCAGCCACGCACCATTACACTTTACGATACGCCGTTATCCCAACAGAATGGGTACGCTCCCAATATGTGGAGAATTCGGTTAGTACCATACGAGTGGCGTCTGCAGGAAGAGCTAACTCAACTTTGGGACTTTAGCCTGATATTGAACTACAAGAAACTCAACTACCGTACTCAGTGGGTCGAGATCCCAGACATACCTCGCACAATGCGCCAAATCGGCGCCCCTCTACAAAGAAGATAGAGATGGTCGACCTGTATACGTCCTTCCTGTAATTGTCGACCCCAGCATTAATCCACCTGCGATTCTCTCCAACCCTTCTCAGATTGCTGAGTATCTTGAAGCGTCTTACCCAGCTCGTCCAATTTTCCCGGACGGTAGCAGGTCCCTACAGACTTTATTTGTACACTACATTACGGAAGTTTGGGCACGGCCCCTCGTTACAGTGATGGTATCCGCAAACGCAGCTCGCCTCTCAGAGCGCTCTCAACAGCACCTATTCGGTGGTCCTCCGCAGCAACTATCCACTCAAGAGTACGAACGTGGATGGGTCCAAGTCCTCAGTGAATTCAACTTCCTCAATGCAATACTAGAGAAAAATGGCGGCGAGGATGGAGACGGAGTTGTCGTTTCAGGACATGAGCTCACTTACTCCGACTTCGCGATTTGCTCGTTTTTGATCTGGATTGAAAAGGTGTCTCCGAATGATGGTTGGCTCCGTGTTAGGGACTGGCACAACCATCGTTGGGCTATGCTCTTAGAGCGTGTGCGATTTTATATGGATGTGCTATAATCAGACCACCGACCCTGGTACTCGCACTGGAGACTTTGTTTCCGCTGCCCCTATTCATTATTTCTCAAGTCTCTCGAGCCCCTTATTATTACTACTACTGAACACCCATATTCCCCTCCGATTTCCCGGATTGATCAATGATTTCTTTCTCAAGTGTTATGCGATCTCAATTCAAGCTTGATTCAAACTTTTAGCAGATCAATGGCTATGAGTCACAAACAAATGCAACCGCCTTATGTTGATAATTATATACGATTTTGTTGATAAATAATAGAAGGAATGTAATAGAATTATAATAATATATGTTTCGATCCAATGATGGTCGGCTTCGCTTCAAGCCACATTTACCTTCCTTATTGAGAATTCTCGTATGAAGTACGAGCACTTTGCACGAAATATATCGTTAGTATTTTGAAATTATATAGATACTAGAACATATATCTAATAGATAGGAGACTCTTGATTCTAAGTCATGTAGCATTCAAACTGACTCCAAAAAAGTTTCAACTTCTTTTTGGAAACTGATATCAGTGTAATAGTAGAATAAACAAAACCGACCTTCTGATATATTCAACTGGTTCTTCGGCGATTAGTATTGCATATTCTCCCAGTATCAGTATGTAATGATACAGTAAAGGTCGGTTCCATACTAGTAAAGATTTCTACAAGACAAATATCTGCGGCGAGCGGAGATTCAAGCTGTCTAGTTCCTCTTCCAGATTTAGTATCGCTTATACTGCCATCTCAATACTACACGCAGTATTGCTGCTAAGGGGTTTAAATTTTGCACTACCTTGCCTTATTCGACCTCAATATATCAAGGCTATTGTGGCATAACAGTAGAGGAAAATGGGGAAGTCAAGGTGGCTTACGATAGAAAATGTATCACCTTCTCAATAATTGGACTTATCTCGATCTCTCTTACTCATTTGGAATTCGGCAGCTAGTTTTACTTTTGTGTGTATAATTTGTATGAGAATGAATACATATACTACGTACTTACCGCAACTGATGGAGTTCAGATACCAGTGCTGGTGATTGTCTACTTTATAATTAGATCTAGAGACAACAAATAAGTCTCGCACGCTTTTTCATTCCAATCTTTTACCTTATAAATTTCCATTTCAGGAAATGGTATAATTTCCGTCCACTTACCTAACGTTATAACCTTTCAAAATTGTGGTATTCTCAAACTTGAAAATGTCTCACAAAAACGACACCTTGGACAGCGATGATGATGCTCCCGAGTCACTCAGCTTGTCTCAATCAAAAGCTTCTGCAAAGAAATATGATGACATACGCCTTGCGACCGAGGCGAATACAAAACGCAAGCTAAAAGAGAAGAACAGACGAATGGATGAGATTCTGAAAGAACGCTCTACAAATAACCGAAGTAAACCGGGGAGGAGAAATGGGGACTCAACCTCAAAAATAAAAGATGGGTCGACTATCTCAGTAAGGTCTCTCTCAAACGAGAAGGGTCCGAGTGTAGAAAGAGAAGGCGAGAGCAGTGAAGATGGCCCGCTAGCGGACGAGCAATCCGAAGAAGTGGCGTCCAACTCTGACGATGAATTTGCAGGTTTCCGAGCTGGTCAGAGCTCAGCAGCCTCAGAAGATGATGATCTTGCGATGGAATCTGATGAATCAGAAGATTTAACTAAAGATGAAAACATGTCAGAGATGTCTGGAACCGAATCGGAGAGTGATACCTTGTCTATTTCTGAGAAAACGGGGAGAAAACAGTCTCAAAGGGAACAGCTTGATAATCTTCCGGATCACTTCTTCTCATCAGCATTATCGACAATCACTCCTCCAAAGTCCCCTGACAAAAAAAAGAAGGTGAATTTCAAGACTGAGAGCAACAAGCTACATCAGTCCCGTTTACGGAAGCATAAATCCCACAAGGCTAAGGATATTGTTGTTGGGTATGTCGCATACTATGATTTCTTAAGTAATCGCTCTATGTCTGACATATCGTCCTTCCTCTTAGGTCGAAAACGGTGCGCACCGTTGACGCAAAGAAATTACAAACATCCATAGCAGCGTCCCGGACAGTACCCCCCACCAAAGTGAAAAGATTCTTCGAGACCAGTCTCGGCCTAGGGTCCTATAAAAAAGGATTTCGAACAATTTGGGAAAGGAAGCCTAGTAAGCCCTTGTCGTTACTCTGCATGGTTCTCTTGTATCTCACAAGCCTCACTCATTTCTAGCCAATATAGTTGTCAACAGAAGTCACCTCCTTCCTGCTAGAAGTTTTGTGCGGAATGGCTGAAAAAGGGAACGTGTTTCTTAGCCATCTTACATGGTCTCATAGTATTAGTTACATGTATTACTTTGCTACTATCTCGTGGTATAATGTACACATATAATAGAAACACAAAATCTAGTTCGCTTCTGTACGCGCTCTTTTCTTCTTCCTGCTTTTTGAAGCTTGAGTGCTGCTATGCGGTTCCGATTCTGATAGTGGGGTGAGTTACTCTGTCCTTCTAGTTGGTCTGCCATTCTTTTTGTGTTATTTTCTGCTTGTTTCGGCAGATCTTCTGTCGCTGCTCCAGCTACTTCTAGAGACTGGGATTCAGGTTGTATTAATTTGGGTTCGGAGAGTATGGCCCTATAAGTTTTACGGGTCTCTGTAATCTATGTCAAAAATGTATACACAGATAAATCGATGATTTACTTACGAGCACGGAGTAACAATGATTTTGGTGTTACTGAGAGTGCATCATGTGCAAGGTTTTGCGCCATTCCTAACAAAGTTATACTGAAACACATAAATCAAGTTATCCGTAAACTTATGAAAGATCACACACAGGTTCCCAACATCCTTCGGGCCACGCAGTTCGGCGTCATTTTCACAACCACTACTGACTATTATCCCCTTCCCCTTCGCAGACCTCACTAGTTCTCTTGCCGCAGACCACCAATTCGTCTACTTTCATCTGCGTCGTCTTGTACCGCACCATTATACGCAATTTCAAACACGGCACCATTTTTTAAGGCAGTACGCACAAGGGTATGTCGGAATCTATATGGTAGACGTGGTAAGGTCAAGGGTACAGATATGATATGTGCCGTAAGTGCTGATGGCTGAGTATGTGTAAGGCATACAGTTTGGAAGTTGATTTGAGTAGTTGGTTGTAAGGCAATGATATCATATGAAGCGAATAAAGGTGTATTCGCTGCAGTCTGGCAATTCAAAGGCCATAATTCAGTACCATCAACAACAAAAAAAGTAGATTTTCGTACCATGCCATTTCCCTTTTCACTTTCTTCGTCAAGAACGATCGTTAATCGTTTCAGGTAAATTACATTACTTCGTTTCTTCAACTGCTTCAGCAAAGGATCAAGATGATTTACATGCGTCTTCCCATCGACCTTGCTCTGCACTTTTTGGTCAAAAGCTATAACTGTATATCCTACTGACAAAGATGTTTAAGTGGGAATATAGCAGTTTCTATGGTAAAAGGCAAAAATACATACATCGGTACAACAGATCAATACGTGCTTCAAGTCTAGTAATTTGATTTGGTGAGAATACAACAGGAAGAACTTGAATTGCCTGTTTATTTTTGTTTTTCTTAGACGATTGAGATTGGTAAGTCTGTTCTGTTGGGCTCGCTACGGGTATACTCAAGTCGAAGTACATTGTCGTAGTGGATAAAGTGCGTAAATTCGATTCGCAATCATAAAGTTGATTGTCATTCTCATGTTGATTGTATTTTTCTTTCCACATCAAGTATATATGTATTTCAAGCCTCAACAACAAGAGAACAGCACTTCTTCTATTGAAAGAAAATAACCTATTGCCCGTCGGGAAAAAATGGAGATGAGAAAAATAGAAAAATAACATAAATAATGTACTAAATCCACTAGAATTACATAAGCAGCAATGATGTAGTGACTTAAAATGTAAACAGATGAGTGTGAGAACACAACAAGAAATAGCTGAATTGTTGGGAGTAAAAGAGCGACTGAAGAGCGAACAAAATACATAACATAAGGACACATCAGCCATGGATATCAAATTGCAAATACGGAGGAAAGTAGTGGGAGATAGATAATACACTATAAGGCTCGAGGCGATGTTGAATAAGTCGAACCGGGCCTTCCATGATTGACGACAGATTGATCATCTTCATCATCCCACTCCCCTTCACTCGCAGTCGCATATCGCGATGTTTCGCTTGCACGCGAAGCTGCCCGGGTGTGGTCACTGGCCCGGGAAGCTGACCTTGATTGTGGCATAACTTGCATTCGAGATGGGAAAGCTGAGGGAGGAGGACTTCGAAGACGGGCCTCTGCTTCCTTTCTTGGCAAATCAAGATCAGGTTGAAGAGCTTGAGTTGATCTAGGAGTTCTGTTAGTTACAGGAGTCATGCTAGAGGTTTGTACTGAAGTTTCAGGACTATAGAATAGGTACTGTGGTGAGGGTAATGGGGAAGTTGGAGGTATATCTGAAGCTGAGTAGTAGGAGGGATGTGGTGATGGATTCATCTCACGCGCTGCTTGAGGAGAGAGATGAGCTCCCGCTGGGTAAGCGTTCTCCCTTGGTTCACCGTCGACGACGTACTGGGCAACATTAATGGACTCTGAATCTTGCCAACTTTTCTGTACGGACACCGAGGAGTTATTCGCCGTGAATACTCCACCTGATGGGGGTGTAGACATTTCATATTCACCGGGACTATTTGTATACGTAGGCTCATAGCCAACGTTGAAGTGACTGGCTTCGGATATCGACCTGTCATGATTACTATAGATAGGCGTTGATTCAGCTGCCAATTTAGATGGCTTGAGTTCCTTTCGACTTTTTATACCCAACTGCTTCTTCAAGTTGCCCTTGACCCACGCTTCTCTAACAATATCTCTATCTCGTGGGAAGTAGCTTGATTGTATAAATTTGTATAAAAATCGAGGGGCTGGGTAAAGGATTATTTATACATTGCAAATTGACGTTAAAAGACGTTATTAGACATACCTAAAGCGATTACAACCGATAAAATCACAGTCGCCCAGAAAGTTATTTCTCCGTATAAAACAACGACCTCCAGATTGAAATCGATGGATTCAAAGAACGAGTAGATAGGTATCCAGATTATCATGACCATAGACGAACCAATAACAACAATCCAAGTGATTACAGTCCAACTTTATGCATAATATGTTAATCGCTTAACTAGAATAACTATAAGAATGAATTACTTACTAATGCGTATTCAACCCTACAAAAAAGTTGGCGGAGAAGATCGCTGCAACTGCAATCGTTGTACCGAAATCGGCTAGAGACTCGATACCCTTCCCGTTCCACGAAAGAGCCGGACCGAGAGACCAAGCAAAGTAGGGGATAAAGAATATCACAACTGACTGATATAGACCGTCTCCCACGTAGGACCAGAACTTGAGTCTTGTATAATCTAGACCCCGTATCCCGCGCAAGTAAAGTTGTGGATAAGCAAGAGCCGCTTTTGCGTTTATGTCCTGGTCGAAGGCTATAGGGTGACATTAGAATAGTCGGAGCAAGGAGGAACATATTTAACTTACCTCCAAGGGCGATCACTGGCAAGGATGTGAAAACGACGCCATAAAGTAAAATGAAAGTGTACTGATACAGATACGTTGCATCAAAACTGAAAAACATGATTTAATGATATGAGCTTGTAAATATAAGTTTTTGAATTCACCTATTGTAGAACATAAACCAGAACATGGCTAAAGTCCAGTTGATTGTCTTTTGTGATGGTCAGAACAACAGAGTTGACGAGCAATAAAACAAGTAACTTACCTTGTAGAAGAAATTGGCATGCATGTCTGCAATTCTCAAGTAGGACCAACGGCCGTGGACAATCAGTAGCTTTGTCAAAAAGCGAAATTGGCCAAATGCATAGTCCGCAGACATAGCTGCTTGCGATCCCTCCAGACCAAGAAGTCCACATCCAACATTCGCTTCTTGGATCATAGCTACATCATTTGCTCCGTCGCCGATGGATAAAGTCATAGCATTCCGACCATCCTTGACCTTTTAATAAGATGTAATAGTTAGAGCTCTAATAGGATACCATAAGGTTATTTAACGTACCAATTTTACAGTCTGAGCCTTCTGAGCAGGAGAAACTCGACAACAGATGACAGTTTCACATTGAGTAGCTAGATTAAGGAACAAGGATTTTAAACTAGGATCTAGGGCATAGCGAAGAGTATCCCCGTCTATAACAATGGCAAAGCTAGCCTGGGCCCCTGGTACAAACCCACGGGATTTGACTGACCATGCCTGAGGACCTAATACTGAAGATATTTTATTCAACCCAGCCTCAATCTTTGATCGCGCCTCTGTCAGTGTAGCAGCCGATAAGATCATGATCTCCATATCTTGCTTTAATAAGTTACAGCTATATCCAATTTCAATGGCCGTTTGAACCTTGTCGCCAGTAAGAATCCAAAGCTTGATCCCAGCCTTATGTAAAATTTCAATTGCTTCAGGGACGCCTTCTTGCAACTTGTCTTCAAGAGCAGTTGCGCCAAGGATGTACAGAGAATGCTCTATTTTCTCACTTGCTTCGTCTATCGCTTCATCACGATTATCCACAGACGCCGCCGCTGCATCATACTGTTTTGCCCATTCCACATACTCTTCCTCACTAAGGTACCTGTAAGCTATACACAAAGTTCGGAGGCCCCCGTTTGCGAAATCCTCCATATCCTTTGCAGTTTTGGCCTTTATCTCCGCGCTTTGATCCGCTGCAAGCCGTGCATAGATAACAGAATCTGCTCCCTTTGTATACAGAATAATCCGACCACTTGTACTGCGCACAATGACACTCATCCGTTTACGAGTACTGTTGAATTCAAGGACTTTAAGGGGTATATATCTCTCTGCCTGGCCCATGACTTCAATATCAATTGACACGTTCGATTTTCCGATGAAAGGAAAACCGACATCTCGAGCCGCTGCAACTAACGCAGCCTCATCTGGTGATTCTGCCTTGTATTCCAGTTGGTTGGGTTTCATCTGCGGATCAGGCCTATCTGGGAGGACGGAGTGACAGATAGCAAGAGCCCTAAAAAAAGCAATAAGATGATCGCGCTGTGGCGAGTCTGTGTCCGACAAATCCATCGCTAGTCTTGGGGAGATGAGCGTAAGTTTGTCCGGTTGCAGCCAACGATTAGAGAAAGCGCGAGTCAGCCTTTGCAACATCTCTTTCTTTAAGATGACTAGTTGCCGGGTCTGTTCCTCTGGGCTCATTAGATTTTTTTCGCCTGTCCTCAAAGCAGACCCACGTTGAGCTTCAGTGATGCCTTCGCCATAAGGAACTCCATTCACCGAGCATTTTTGGAATTCCATTACATTCTGTGTCAGTGTGCCGGTTTTATCAGAAAATACATATTCAATCTGACCCAGATCATCTGAAATATTCCAGGTTTTCGGGACACACGCCGTGTCATAAGGGGCATAATACATATCAATATCTTGAGCTATAAAATATGCCTGTATAGTCTTGACGATTTCAATGGAGATGTAAAGCGAAATGGGTACAATGTTTTGGAAAAGTACTAAACAGGAACTAAGGCAGAGTCTCAGTTAGCATCACACAGTTGTATTTATAGATTTACTCACACGAGGGTTACGAGACCGTTGATAACAGATGAGGAGGACGGGTCACTTCCTTGTTCAAAGAAATTTGCACTAGTATCCGTCTGAGCATCTATAATACCACTTGCGAGTCCAGTAGCAAAGCACATAAGTATCAACGCGATGAAGTTCATGATCACATTGAAGTTCGTTTCACGTTCAATCTTACTACGCTTACTCGGCGTCTGACCGCCGTTCAGCATAATTTTGGTATCCGCACCCGTGAATACGACGAGGCCGATGATCCATGATGTGTTCCGTACTGAACAGCCCCGGAGCAACAATTCATTGATGGTCACAGGTTCCACCTTCTCAACGCCACCTTCATTTTCACGGTATCTCAGTACCCCATTATACAGGTATAGGTTAGCATGAGCCGGTTCAGAATCTAAGACAAAGCTTGCATGTTCGACGTCTTCCTCACTTTGAAGTGAGGCGGTGGCTTTGAGAGATCGACGCACTTTCAAGTTTGTCTCACCATCGAGATTCTTTGTTTCCAGATAGCATAACCCATCCTGTTCAGAAGTTGACAAAACCACTATATCTGCAGGAACTTGATCATTGTCACGCAACAGAACGATATCACCGACCTCCAGCTTTTTCCATAATGTACGTTCCCAGCGGGCAGTGCCTGGAGTCCTTCGATTCCAGTTAACAACGCCGAAGGAACTACGTGAACGCATGGAGCCACCCAAAGATTGGGCACGAGGACGATTACTTGGCAAAGGGGGGACGGGAGGATATGAGGCTTGTTCAATATCATCTGTCTTAGTATGGTATGATGAGCCCGCGATGGTACTGAGAGAGAAACGACTGTCATCTAAGATTTCCCCAATTTGCGAATGGACAGCAGCTGTCCTCTCGCTATCACTCATTATGTCGCTCGATACACCAGACTTCTGTAGGACTATCCGACTCCATGAGCTCGCTTCACGAGAACGGAGCCGACGGACACCTTTTGAGACCTTTCCAGGGGCATTCAGTCCCAGAAGCTTTTCAATCCAGTTTCGGGGATCCCGGGGTTGGTTGACATTTTGCCAATCACCTAGCTTCGTTGCAGCAGAGTTATTAACCTCTTCGTCAAGTACGGACCGCCGGTAATCTTCAATACCATCCTTTATAGCAGTGACAGTTAAGATGAAAATCAACGGAAGCATTGAGATCTGAGCCGCAGCAGCTCCAAATACAGGAAAGACTGCGCAAGAGTTAAAATAAAAATTTAGAATTCCCATGGTTGTGTAGAACTCACCTTGAATGATGACTAACGCCAAAAAGTACAAGTTTGCTACTCTATTGATGGATACTATAGTTAGCTACTGCCAACAGTTCCCAGACTTTGTACATACCGACGGAATTGTTCGTAAAGGTTTTTGGGGACAAATGTGAGGATGGTATACTCTATACGCAGTTGTGAGCGCATGTAAGAAGGGTTCAAAGTATAATACTCACTTGTTGTTCGAACCTTGTTTCTTACATATCGAGCTGAGGGTTCACCTTTACGATCACATTCTTCTCGAGGTAGAGCAGAATTAACATAGATTTTCCTCCGTTGGCCAGCAATTCGTTGTTGTGGAGTCTGTGCATTCTGCGCGTTTTCAAGACCTGCGTTATCTTTACCGAGCTGTTCCTTTCTCTTCTCCTTGTTCCTACTCCCAAAGAACTTTAGTGAACGTTGCCGTAACTTCGTCTTCTTTCTCTGGATCCGCTCCTCGTCGCGAATAGATTCTTGTATAGTAGAGGCTGCAGTTCGAACCGAGCGTAAGCGTAATTCTGGGTCTATTGTGTCATCGTTTTCTTCATCAGTGTCTATATCATTCGGATGCAAGTTCTGTCTGTAAGAAGTCATCTGCTTGTTACGAGTAACAGGCTCGCGTAGTCTAGACTAGTACAGTCAGCACGATCTAACGTCCGGGTTTATGTAGTTGTTCACACTAAGTGTGTTATAAGGCGATGGGTAAGTCGCCGCCAGGACGAGGAGAACAAGAAAATGGTAGGGTGAGCTGTGCCGAGAAGCTAGGAAACTACTCAATACTTGGCACCAGTTTCGCTCAGCTAGCCGTGACGTGACGGTGTTTGAGATCAGCGCGATTCTCAAGTCACAGCCCTTATTCTTAATTACTTTCTCCATATGTGCAATCTGATGATATAATATCAGACATGTAATAACACATGCAAATTGAAATTTTAGGTACTTACACTACCTACGATGTACGAATGTTCTCAAACGAATTCAAGAGTAGAAATCTAGAGTACATACAAGACTTGGCCTTTATCGTATATATCTCCGAGCACTGATCATCAACAAGCTACTTGAGGCCTTGAGCTTTCTCATTGGGTGAACTGAAAATACTATTTTTATTATCGCTTCCAATCAGTTTTCGTGAAAGATGTATCATCAATTTCAGATAGCAACCTAATTTCAATAAAGACAACGCCGTGAATCCGCTTGAAGTTTCACAGGATCAATGCCGAGTTTGTGACTGACTCACCGGCAACTTCACTTACTAAGTAGTTTCTCATAAAGCAAGGCCCAAATCGAATTTTACTGTGACAATTTGAAAAGAATCCGATTCGCCACCGAGAGCTGACTCACAGGCGAAGTGTAAAGTTTTATTTTCAAAGAAAATGCACATTATGTCTACAGATTATTAAATCAAAGAAATTCGAAGACTCAGTTCTTTCTAGTCTAGTAATCTTAGTGTGAGAATATACTATTCCTGATTGCTGCCGTGTGATATTGATTGATGAAGTTACAAAAGTGCCTTTTCTCTTCTCGTCGGCTTGTTACGATTCAAAGATAAAATTTATATTTTAGTCTCAAACTACTAATAAAAAGTGGTACAAACTCTGTACAGTCACAGACTCTTTCGTTGTAAGCTAGTACCAATCAAAAGATGACATAATAAGAACGTGAAGGGAATAACAGTTTGTCAGTTCGGGAGTGGAAAACTTCGTTATAAGTACATTAATATAAACATCAGTGAGATAACGTCAGGCATCAATTTCATCGAGACGTAGAGAACAAAATATCAACATTGTCAAAAAGGTATGCGTGATTCCGAGTTCGTCAGAGATCGTCATGATCAGAAACAAAGACAGGCATCTAGGGATTTATAAAATACGAGGGAGAGCATAAAGGTCTTTGAGGCATAGCATACATATTGTATCTCGTGAGTTGCGATCCACGAAGCAAGAAGCTCGATGCGTGGGATTTAGAAAATTATTGGATAGTTTTTCGGGTGAAATCATAGACTTTATGAATTTAAAGTCGCATAGCTCTAGGTGCTGGTGCGGCCCGACTTCGGCCTTGCGGACGTGGCCGGGAGATTCTTAAATTTTCAGTAGTTCTACAAGCTGCATGAGTTTGGTGTAACTTATATCATTAAAAGGAATGAATATACCTAGAGGTGCCCTTGATGATGTTTTCCTTATTTTCCTTATTTCTGTGTTTTCTGGGAGACTTTCCTTTTACTACATGCTTTTCCGCCGGAGATTTCTTGGAACGTGAGGAAGAGAGTAACTGAGAACGTTTATTCGTGAGTGACGGGATAACAGAAAGTTTTTCTTTTGCGAGTGAAGCTTTAGAGCTCTTCTTCTTGAAGGTACCAGAGAACGAAGTGAACACCTTTGATGGTCCTAACTTGGGTACTTCAAGTGTAGTAGCTGGTTCGATATTTGGATTGGCCGATATATCTTGCAATGGTTTGGCGAGTGGTGCAAGTTTTCCACTCAACATTGCAGTCTTAGGTAGAACAGGCTGCTCATCAGGAGCAAAGAACACACGGTTGCGAGGATAAGGGGATGGTCTTGAGACGGTACGGGTACGCGTTGTACGGGCGCATCCATGAAGTTCTTGGGGCAGAGGTCCGTAGGTCTTCTGTGAGTGCTCTAATAAAGTTTTCCAGACTGAGATATTTGACGGTGGCCTGAAACCTGAGAATATTGTGAGCATGTTATAGTAATGGACGATTGATCCTGATACGTACTCTGAAGGGCATCAAGGGAAAATGCTGTGTCTGCATATTGACGTTGGCTTGCATCAACGGCTTGACGAGCTTCTTCTTGGAGAGCATAGATCATGCGCAAAGCTGGACCAGTGTCATCATTGTCCCATTGCCTTATCTTGATGCTTGATACAGCTAGATCAGACACAGAAGAATTAACAGAACTCTTAAGATGATCTCCCATGTACGAGATAGAGTCAGTAGCGAAAACTGCTTCTTCGTCAATCGTTTCGTAAACAGATGACGATCTTGAGGCACGGGCTTCTGATATCCTCCGGCGATGATTACTTGCTCGCAATTTTGAGCTGCTCCTATTTATGCTTGCATCAGCACTCGACAGGCCATTTAACATTGCATTTAAACGATTAAGGTCGAAACTGCCTTGTGAATCTGTGTAACGAGAGGAGGTTGCAGACAACGGAGGAGTGTCCGAGCCATTCACAGTATAGCTCTGGCCAACTGAGGCACCCCTTGTTCTCGCAGCGGGTTCAGGCCTTTGGAAAATTGCAATCGATCTCCCTAGCTACAGTTTTAGTCTGAATTCTTTTTGAAGTGACAGCTCAGTACATACGATGAGAATTTTCCTCGCCATCTCCACTTAAACAAAATTGTTCAAGACTCTGCCTTTCAAGAAGGCCTTTGCGAGCCATACTCATTCTATTGTCCCCAAAGTAAACTGAGAGTCGGTTTTGATCAGCATTGGCCTCAACAATTGGACTTGCTTCCAATGGACTTTCAACAGGCTTTATGCTGGCTATAGGCGAGCCTGACAGTCGACTTATAAATGAACGTGCCCTGTCAGGTGATCCATTAACACTCTCTTCTCCAAAGTCATATGCATCTCCACTAGGAATACGAGTTAGAGCACGACCCATCATTATTTTTGGCCTGCGTTTCTCTGCTCTCATACACGGAGAACCTTCAATTGCTGAACCTATTGAACGTCTTCGGACATAACCACCGCCCAGCATCTAGTGAAGCAGTAAATCATGTGAACAGAAGCCATGGTTTAGTAGTAACTTACTGAGATCATCGTGTCATCGTCGCGCTTGGGACTGTTGTTACTCATAAAACTATAAGTAGACAATGGCCTGAATTGACCGGGAGGGAGAAGACCAGGTGCCTGAGGTGGGATATGATGTTTATCCTGCCCAAAAACGGATTCTGAAGATAGAGAACGACGTTCAGCCTCCTCTAAAATAGAATTACCATCCATGATAGAGTCGAAAGTAGCCTGCCACTCCTGTTCGGGCTGTGCTTGGGATGGTGAAGCAGAGATAGATGGTAAGGGTACCCCGTGGTCCCGTGCAGAATCAAACATTTTATCCCCTATTCCAGGCCTTCCCAAACGATGAGCAGAAAACTCGCTAGCCAGAGAATCCGAAGAGTTGTTATTGTGATACTTCCCTAGACTAGCACCATTGCTATTTCTATTCTGACTATAGACACTGAAACCGCGATTATTATACAGGCTGACCGGAGGTCCAGACGCCACGGAATAGATAGATTCAACCTGTCTTCTGGTTCGACGTTGATGGATTGCTGCAAAGGCCTGGAGTTGAGGGGGTACCTGGAATTGAAAGTTTGAGATGTCACCATCTATGCGAAGCCTTTGAGCACCAGGACGCATGAAAGAAAATGTATCTTCCACAGTAAAGGACAATTCTTCTGACAACGGTCTTACTGGTGCTCCAAACTCAAATGGATCTTGGACTCCTGGTCTTGTGACACATCCATAAGAGGAAACAGATGCTATGCTATACAAGGAATCACGCCAGCGTGGAGGTTCTGGGGGCTGGAGATGAATATTAGAGTTTTCATCAGAAACTGGAATAGAGATTGATGAAGGAGGATAGAACGTCGGAAGAGAAGAGGTGTATTCAAATCCCCGGCGAATTTCACTAAACGACGATAAGCCGGAGAAACTGACTTCTGAGTGTTGACGAGAGTGGGCCACCAGGCGATCCAGAGCTGTATGGCGGTCTCCTATTTCAGAGATAGATGCGCCATCAGTATTAACCGGCGATTCGGCAACCGATATATTCGAGGATATCTCATTAGCTTTAGCATAGATTGACTTCAGTATTGAGTTTTCTTCATCATTAACCGAGATATATGAATGTCTACGGCTTTCGTGGAAGGGGGGAGGGATGATGTCAGATAAAGTCATAGGTTTACTCAAAGCAGAATTCAATGATACAAAGGATCGACTTCGAGAATGCTGAGAAAATGAAACTAGAAGGTCTGACATCGACCTTATATTCCTTCCTGACTCCGCCGAGTTCAGAGAAGAGAATGACCGACTGCGAGGGAGCTGAGCTGGTGCCTGTTTTGCCTTTGAGTGTCTTTCACCATCTTCAGAACCTTCAGATACACCCGAGGGATTGGATTCACCACCGAACTTGAAATCAAGATTTAAGGTTCCAGAAGACTGACCAAAAATGGAGTGAAGGGCTGAAAGAGGTGGGTGCCTGATGCACATATCCTCATTATTAATGTCATCTTCATCATGACTTTCAGACGTGAAACTATCCTCCTTTGAGGTACACCCATCCGTGGACATGTTTGGAGATAAAGAGCTCTCCGATTCTTTATCTTGTTGGGCAATAGGCTGGTACATTTCGGGATTGGAGGGACATCCGGAATCGACTCCTCTTTGTTCACGAACCTTGAATGGAAACGAAGAGGTGAGAATTTGGGGGGCGTTCTGAAGGCGTCTTCGAGCTGCATAACAAAACTTTTATTGTCTGCGGCACCAGACGAGGTCAGCTTCTTCAACTCCCCAGTAAAGTCAAATGATTTCTTTGTTTCATTCTCATCATTCAGTCGATCAAATATTCCATCATCCACTTCGTCAAACTCCTCCGGAGGGACGCCATCGTAAATGGAAGGCAACGCTATACTAGGTGGGGAACCTGGGATGGTGGCAGTGGGATTGAAGCCGAGACATGTTCAAAGAGTAACCCTCTTTCGCTGGCTCCGGTGAAGGAGGGTGATTTTGCTGATTTATCGTTTAATAATACCTGCAGTTCCTTCGGAATATCGCCGTCTGGATCATTGGGATCGAAGTTTGAAGAAGTCGATCCCACAGAACCTAGCGTACCACGCATACCAAGGCTTCGCTTAGTTGATTCATCAAGGAATATACTGTCACTAGCATCAAGTTGTGCCATAACTGACCCTCGACTACCCTTGGACCGTTTTCCAACCCTCGTTGAGGAGCGAGAGCCCTTCGTCGGCTTCGAATTCAGTGACTGCTTTCCGAAAGTTGTAAACGAAGATGAGACTACCGATGGCAACTCGGGTAGATGATCAACCTTTGACGTCGTTAGTAAGGACTCCCTTGACCGCGGTCTGGATGGAGCCGGTAACGGATGAAATACCGGGGAGCCCTCATACGGTTTGGATAGCGACATTGAAAGCGAACGGGACCATTTATGCTTAACTAGAGATGCAGGAGTTCCATCTTCTCGTTCAGGTATAGGCCAGGGAGCAATTTTCTGTCCTAAAGGACTAGCCACAGACTCAGATACAGCCCGATGGTGAGCATACGACCTCAGAGATTGGGAGGTTTGCGTACTTGCTTTGAGGGGACTAGACTCTAAAATATGTCCGAATCTCGAGTCAAAGACTTTAGATGCGCCTGGGGAGTTACGAGGAGATGCAGTGGGCGTGGCTTCAAGATCAAGACGATTTATCAGGCTAGCGAGATCAGAAGTCGCAGCGTCCAAGGTACATATAGCACCTGATTATATTTAATCAGTTAAAATTCCTCGCAGAAAACGTTTCCAAGAAACTCACCCGTATCTGTATCACCTACTATAACCTTCGAGCGGTTACACCCACCTACCTGTTCTGATACAGGTCGTACCTTTTTTACGGGAGTATCCATCGTATCGTTAGCACTGATATCGAGTAGTGTAGCCGAGGTTTCTGCTTCAAACTCCATGTTTGAGGTGCGTAGTGAAAGAGCTGGGGGTTTCCTGGCACGAGGAGTAGAGTCTAGAGGCTCTTCTTCATCCTCGGAGTTGAAGAAAAGAGAAGCAAGAGCTGGACGTCTTCGACCTTCTGGTGTTCTCTTACTTCCATTGCGTTTCCTAGAACGATTCAATTCTTGTCCGTCCTGTTCTCTGATTGTTTCAACTTGATCAGTCCATCGGATGCTTGAAGCTCCCGAGCTTTTAGAAGCCCTCCCAATAATAGGTTCAATATCTGAATAACTGGAATCACTCGACTGTGTGGTTGTTGTGGATGAACCCGATTGACGTCTTGAAGCATCACGTATCGTCCCTTCAGAAGAATCGGAGGTCGTAGATTGAGAAGAAACAGAACGCAAGGTTCCTGAGAAATTTACACCCATCTTTACAGATCCAAAATGGTTTTTCAGAGCCTCAAAGCTACTGATAGAACCTCGGATGCTCAGGTTCCGTTTCTTCCGCTCTTTCTTTCCCTCCTTTGTTTCCTTCTTGTGTTCCTTCTTCTCAGTTTTCAGGCCCCTCTTGCTTCCTTTCCTGTCTATTTTCTCCTCATCCTCACTTTCAACTTCGCTATTGGTCGGATTTTTTAGCTGGGCCCAACTACTCATACGTGCTAATGATTTTACAGAGCGGATCGCACGTAGAGTAATTGATCCACTTCTTGCGCGTTTCTTATCTTCTGTAACCTTCTCTGTGGCCTTTTCTGTGATCGTTTGATGACTTGATAACGTGGATGGAACTCTGGGTCCTGATTCATAGAGACTTGGAGATGTGTCTGTACGTGCATGGGTTCGTATCGGAGACTCATCATCATCTGGCATAGGAACTGTGATGAAGTTTGATGAAGGTGCATTAAGAAACATCCCAGCATCAAAAGACTGAGATCGTTGACGAGTGTCCGGATGCACTATTTGTTCCGCAGCTAGTTATAAGGATGAGACAAAAGAACTAAGTTATACAGCCAAGTGACCTACGGGTTGACTGGCGAGACCTCCTAACAGTCGAATTCTTATTCTCTTTGCCAACCTCGTTTTCCTTGAGTTTAGCCTTTAAAACTTTAGAGTCACTCCTCCCCGGCCGAGAGTCCACCATTTGTCCCTCTCTTCATCCTTCTTCGGCTTGATAGGCACATCTGAGTTTGATCGTTTAGAGTTATTGACTTTTGATTCTCCTGTATTGGTGACATCACCAAGAGCATTCCATTGAACCTCGTTTAGCCCGGCCCGAGATTTCTTCTTCTTCAGAACAACGATCTCGCCGATATCAGGATCATCCGCAGGATCGACATAGATACTGAATGTCCTGCCCGTTGGAGGGGCAAGCCAACTCGGTGAGTTTCACTATCATTATCTCTAGGCAGTATCTTTTCGCGCTTGTTGTTACTGAGCAAAGAAAGTTTAGACTTCTTCGGCACTAAGCGTTTGCGATTGTCAGATTGGGCTTTTGGCGCTAGTACCGGAGGGGTTGCCTGAATTTCAGATGAAGAAGGCGTCGCGGTCGTGAGACAAATTGTCGGTACATGGGATAGTGTTGGTGTAGTGAAGATAGACTCCTGTTCATCCTGGGCTGGAGTACGAGATAAGAGAGCCGTCGTCATGAAAGAGATTCCTCAACGCGATTCGTTGAGGGAGTATAAGCGACAAGAGTTTAGTATAAAATATAGTATGGAGACGAGTTAAATAATGGGTAGCTAAGATTTACAAGTATAAAGGTTGTGAGATGGAATGGTAGAGAATGAGCTTAATGGAAAATGCCTGATGAGGGAAATGAATTGTAAAAAAACGAAAATGCCGTAGATAGTATGCGAAATGAATTCTTGTATGATATTACACCTTCCTGTAGAATAGAATGGATGATGAACTGCCAGCGTTGAACTTATCGGAAGAATGCAGACCTTTAGCTGTTGATATAGATATGCCCTAGAAACGAAGACAGAAACCCTGTGAAGTATACACGATTGTATGAGCCCCACGTTTCAAAGCCTTGATGTAAGTAGAAGTCTTGAGGAATGGCAATCGAGGCTAGAGACGCGAGCAGGTGAGGACGAACTTCAACATTGGGTGTCCCTATTGACGCGTTGTTTATCGCTTGGACTAAAATGGTTACTCCTTCATTAAGAAGTAGCCAAAACCTGACCCTGAGATAATGGAAAAGGCTATGCATCTGATGCATGTTTACCAGATTCCTTTTCCCATGATTTATATTTATGCAATCAACGTTGTTCGTCAACAAATGTATATCTTCAATTCCCAATTCAACTCGAAAGAAGTCTTTTAGAGCGTATGCTTCCACGCAAGGCCAAGAGCATTGACTGCTGAATACATCAGCTGCATCTTTCGGCTAAAGTACGGCATCATTAGGTCCGAACAATGGAGACAGAAGTCCCCCGATTGGGTTGGCTGTTACATGCGCCTGACAGTACTATTAAGGCGCTGAAACAGCCTCGAGAGACGCCCTAGTTTTTGTTATAAGCCTTCTCTGCTAGGACTCGCGGCGTTCCCGCCCTCCATTGCGAACTTCAACGGGTCGTTATCGTCTTGATAAAAATGTGGAATCCACAATATTATTCCCGTTCCCGAGCAAGTTCTTTCTCCGGCCAGCCTAATACTGACCAATATGGAGCTGTGCAAGCCCCTTCACCAGCGTAAGGTTTTCGCCACAAGTATTAATAAGCTAGAATCAATCGTTGAGCCTTACTTTGTTCCATTCAGTTTCCCGAACCTGTGAGTATACTACGACTATCTCCGCACTAGCTCCTGAGCCATGTATCAAATCTTCAATTACTATAGTCAAGTTAGTTATAACAACGCATCATATTCCCCATATCCAGGTGGCTTCGTGGTTCCCCCTCAACCAAGGTATTTATCCACACAACTAAAAAAAAGCTGTAGCCAATTAACCGATATGCAGTTCCAGTCATGAACCTCAGACACCAGTACAACCTATGTAATTTCTTAGTACTGAATCAGAGTGTTTCCAGAGCTGATCCGATGCGTTTTCCAGAGAGGATAGAGGTAGGACTACGGAAAGAGCTCTGCATATACCCGAAACTCAAGCTCGTTCAAACTCTCGCCACAAACATCGAAGCCATAGTCGACACGGAGAACATGGTCATAGACATAGTCATGGACACCATTCTTCACATCGTCAAAGCGGCCAAAGCCACTCATCAAATGTCATAATTCATGCTTACGGCCAGACGTATCAAATTCCGTCTGGAGCCGGCTACCATACCATCAAACCCCCTCAGGCTACCGCACCAGTCATTCAGGTCCCCCCTCAGGGCTCCCATCCTATGTATAATGTAGTTCAGCCTCAAGTGCAAGCTCACTCTCAGCATCAGCCTCAAGTGCAAGCTCACTCTCAGCATCAGCCTCAAGCGCAAGCTCACTCTCAGCATCAGCCTCATAGAACAAACCCTATGCGTCAGATACCGTTTAGTTTTCTAAAATTGATAATCAGTGACACTTACCTTCCACCCATTGATAGCCATAACTGTTCGTCCCACTATGCAAATGCCTACTCCGCGCTCTCCGCCTAGGGAAACGCAATACTATGGTCCCGAAATAACAAAGAATAGGAGATACTTCCAATATTCACAATGTACGGTCGAAAGAAAGCGTTATGTGTGAGTTCGTTTCTCATCTATCATCGTTGATACCTTATCCCTGACTTTTATAATAGATCGGAATAAATTACGATGGTCAACCGAATCAGTTAAATGGATGCATAGCAGACGCACGCAGGATGCGTAGATTTTTAATAAGTAAGCAGCATTTACATCTTGTAGGTTCAATCTCATCGCCAATGCGCTGTACAGAATACCATGGCTTTAATGCCGGGGACATAGTCCTGTTAACAGATGAAGGCAAAACCCACAGGAGCGTCCGACCCACCGGAATATCATTGATGCCATGCAATGGCTCGTCCGCGATGCCCACGCCAACGATTCACTCGTTTTTCATTGTAAGTCAAAGAAATAATTTAAGATCCGAGTCTATCTTCAATACTATATTCCCAGACTCAGGACACGGAGGACAGACAAAAGACTTGGATGGAGACGAGGAAGATGGATATGATGAAGGTTTGTATTGGAAATTGTTTCAATCTTGTCATATAATGTATACCCACAAAACTCTTAGTTATATACCCATCGGACTGGAAGCAAAAGGGCCATATCGTTGACGATGTAAATTATCATATACTCTTCTAACGATTTAATTGGCTAACGTATCTGCCATAGGACATGCATACAATAATGGTACGTTTTCTCGGGCCTGTTTACAGAGGACGTGAAAACTTATTTTAGTACAGGTAAAACCATTACCCCCTGGATGCCGCTTGACAGTAAGCTTTTGACCCCTTGCTTGATCTCCTTATGTCTAATCAAAGCTCGTATAGGCTATTTTTGATGTAAGTTTTCTTAGCTATAATTCCAATTAACGTCTATATTGAGGAGGTTTTCTCTTCAGTGTTGTCACTCAGGATCTGCACTAGGTTCGTAATTGATTAGGCTATCTCGGTCTTTATCTCTAGATCTGAACTTACTTTCCGGTTTTAGATCTTCCATATACTTATGGAACGAGTGGAAAACTCAAAAAAGAACCAGATTTGGAGACCATCGACAGAATGGGAGATGCCTCACAAGACACAAGACCTCGAAGAACAAGCATGGATGGATTAGCTCGTGCGTTTGGCGGAATGATGCGGCCCGCTAGTAGAGAAAGGGCAAAACATCGTAGACGTATTCTAAAAATGAAGTATAGCCCAGCGGACGTTGTAAGTCAATTCATGTGTTCTACTACGATTGTTTTCATCTGAGCTTCTCTAGATTTGTTGGAGTGGGTGCAAAGACTCTCAGACTAGTGCAGATACGTATGAAAATAATGAGCCTACTGGTGCTATGAGCTACGTAAGTAAGGGCTGGTGCGAATCTAGCAACAACTTACTGATTTTGAAATTTTGAAATCGCAAACTTTGCTTATAGGCTTTCATGACAAGTCTAAGTATGTCTTCATTAATTTTGTCTAAAAGCACAACCGTACTAATGTATAACAACTCTAATTTATAGAAGCGAATCAAAACCAGTCTTACCAGGAACTTCTTATTAACATAAGGTATATAGGCAGATTCCTATCTTACAGTATCTTGTCTTATACTCGTGCTTTGACAGAAAAATTCTACGGAAACAATTTAGTCAGAAACCTCAGCTCTCGAGCTCACATCCTATCGTAAGTAATCGACTAACTAATCTCTCGTAAACATTCAAAGTTGATGTTGATTACAATCCACAACAGGATGTGACCGTGAAATTTGTTATGTAACTTATTGACACTATCATCCAGAAAATACCTGATAACCCTATTTTGTATGTATTTATTAACGACATGCTTTCGTGTATTGTAAAGCTAGTGGTAGTTGTAGACTCCAACTGTATTGATCTTCTTGTTATCCCACTACAATATACTCTCAACTAATAGAAGAGATTACCTCAGTTGATCGGAGGATCATGATAAGATAGGCCGAAATGAAAATCTATTTTTTAAGCGGTAATCGCTATTAATAAATTAAGGAGCACATCTTATTATTACACATACATGTAACTTTGCTCCTATCTTATCTAAAAAAGGAGGGTTCTGCTGCGTACATCCGTCTCAAGCGAGTCTATTAATTTAGCATACCAAAATTGGCTCGTTTGATACCATTGTGCCACATTTGTGATCCAAATACGTCCACTGTTACACAAACAATGTCCTCCACAAGCCACCAAGCCCAAGCCCAGGCTACTCCAAACGATTCATCCTCATCTACATCTACATCTGCCTCCACCAGTACTACTGATGCATCCCCCTCCTCCTTATCCAAATCCAAACCAAATTACATATACAAAATTGTCGATTCCTCCTTACCCATCCCAACCAAACACGCAGATCTCCCCGAAAGACTCCCCATCAGCTCTCTAGACTCAACTTCCGGATTCATCCACCTCTCCACCTCAACCCAAGTTCCGGGTACACTCAAGTTCTTCTTCTCGGACGTAAAAAGTGTATATATGCTACGATTACTGTATGATAATGTTGAGAAAGAGTTACGATGGGAGGACCCAAAGGCAGAAGTATGTGGACCGAGGAATGGGGAAGGTATGTTCCGGTGAGTATCAACTTTGTCGTGCTTAAATTAGCAAAGAATATTAGTAGAAATCTAGTGTCAGAAAAACTTCAATAATTGATTGGCTAGGATTGCTAATAAATATATTTCAATCAGCATCTGTACAACGGTCTTAAACTTGGAAAAGATGAAATCGAGAGTGTGAGATTTTGGGAACGGAGAACGATGATGAAACTTGGAACGACGTAATAAAGAGGAATGAAGCGTGGCTTTTATTCTAGCTTTCGATACCGTCTAGGATTACGTTGATTGTAGATCGCGTGTTTGCTGTACATTATACATGCATTTATACTGATACAGATATGAGAATTCCTATTTATTAGTATTTTTACATATAAATCCTAAAAACCCGCTTGAGCAGCAGCCCGTTCAGCAAGGCTTCCTCTTGCAGCCCATTCAACAACGCCCTTCACAGCACTACCCAATGACCCAGTCAAACCCTGTGAAGAAGAAGAAGGATTGTCACTGTCTAATGCTCCCCAAGCACCTCCTCCAGGTGTTTCAATAATCAGTCGATCACCTTTACCCATCAATACTGTCGCTTTCCCTCCAATATTAATCACTCGAGGTTCATACTCCCGTTTTGTATTCTTCTGTTCTTCTGGGTCTGGTGTGCCGGTGAGGGGGTCATTATCAACATCAACCAAGTCCCCATCCTCCTCACGTAACTGCTTCACCCAGATGTTTCTCCCCATTGCACCTGGACCTCCACCTTCAAGTCCATATGGATGGCGAGACCTTCTCTGATGAGCCACGTATAAGCAAATATAAAACTACCAAAATCATATTCCACAAACCTCAGAAAGAATCGAGACCTGCAACTGGTGTGTAAACTCAAGTTCTCGAATGACACCATCACCACCTCTAAATTCCCCTGACCTCCAGACCCTTCCCTCAACCCGAATCTATGTAGAAGAACAGGGTACCGTCTCTCGAGAATCTCAACATCACCAATCCTTGTATTAGTGATATGAGTATGGACTCCCGAAGTTCCATGCCACCCAGGTCCTGCTCCGGAACCACCAGCAATTGTCTACTTCAAATTTATATCAGGTGACAAGCATGATGGTCTCCTATCATACCTCGTAATATCCCCAACCTTCAGTGACAACTCCCTGCTTATCTTTGCCTCCCGCACCGAATGTTAAGTTACTAGTCACAGAAATCAGAAATCCAATCATGCATAATTTAAGAGGGGGAACAAAAGTGAGCTAGCTCACTTGGTGCATCCTTGACTTGCCGCACAAGCATTGAAGCCTTTAAAACGACATCAACTATCCTTTGTGATGTTAGGACGTTTCCTGCGCATACAGCTGCCGTAGGTGATGGTAATAATAATGACTTCTTAGGGATTTTTACTGTAACGTAAAGATCATGAGTCAGTATTTTGAATATTTTGAGCACCAATGAACGCACTAGTGAGAGGCACCATGCATCCTGCATTCAACGGAATATCACTATCCAACATAGCACGCATACAGTAAATGACAGCTGAATGTACAACCGGAATTGGTGTATTGAGGTTATTTCGCACTTCCGGACCGGTCCCCTCGAAATCTAAAATAGCAGAACCCTCTTCTTCGTTTATTTCAACACGGAGCTGTATCTATAATACAATAAGTTTCAACATGCCAAAGTATCGGACATAGAGCATTACCGGAGATCCATCATCAAGGTAGTCAATAGCAGTAAGAACGTTCGTTCCAGTCCGCTTCGCAACCTCCCTCAATAAATTCCTCACTGACATTTCAGCATTTTCCCGGATGAAATACATATACTTCTGCACCGTATCTAGCCCATATTCTGCGACCATCGCATGGATGAGTTGTATACCCTTATGATTAGCAGCAATCTGAGCTTGAGATCACTCTCCACATCCTTGATATTTCTACATCCGGAACTCCCAGGGTATCGAGCTGGGATATCAATCATGCGCTCCCGAAGACCCTTCGCATCAAACACACCACCAGAAACAATTTTGAAGCTCACTATTTCCGCACCTTCATCGAAAATGGTGACAGAAGTAGGCGGCATAGATCCCGGGAGAATTCCACCTACATCTGCATGGTGGCCCCGAGAAGCAACGAAGAATATAATTTCATTCGGGTCATCGGAAGAGAATACTGGCGTGATGATAGTGATATCAGGAAGATGCCTGAAGAAAAAAAAGTCATGTGTTAGTCATCAGAAATCCACAAACGCTTCCTTAAGAAAGAAAGAGCCGACAGATCATTAACGGAATATGACATGATACACGAGTACTTGTTTAACGAGTTGGAAAAAGTTGCGGGTTCAAGAACACTCACGATCCACCAGCGCGAGGGGAGTTTGACATTAACACATCTCCATCTTTAAGATTTTTTCCGTGCAATTTCATTTGGTACCGGACCGCACTACACATAATAATAATGATAAACGTTTATGTTTCAAGAATAAACTGAGGATAATTAGCGTACAATCCCATAGCGCCCAGATGTATAGGTATAAACGGTGCATTAGCTACAAGGTCCCCATCCGGAGCGAATAATGCACAAGAGAAGTCCAGTCTTTCTTTGATATTCGTGCTAATTGAGGTCTGCTGTAACGATCGACCCATGGCTTCTGCGACACTCATGAATCGATTAGCAAATAATGTCAGCAAAATTGGGTCTGGCCCGAGCCCTTGCTTGACGTTCCACTTGAATTAATAGCCATTTTGGCAAGAGTTTGATCTGGTGTGTGTTGATGTTGAAGACACTTCAACAGTGTATTCTCTCACTTTCAGGAGTATAGGCGCGTTAAATGCATGAAACGGAAGTTGTATTCCGAGTGACTTAACGGCAAGTTCCGCTCCGTGACGGAATAACATTCCTTGACGAATTTCCAAATTTTTCTTAACTCGTAGGAAACCAAGAACATAACGGCAAGAGTTTCACATAAAAGAAAAAGAAAACCACAAAAAAAATGTTCATCAGTCATATGCTCGTTATTTCATAAAATTGCATAAATTTTGATAATTATTGCGACAGTTTGCTTCACCCAAATTCATTGTTATCAATATCACTGCGTTATAGCTGATGATAATATTGCTCTTTATGTCTGCTGAATGTCCGAAACAACTTTGTAGGCTAAAAGCTGTGATTGCCCTCTTTGGCTTATTTTTGATTGTTCGTTCCGTAATATATACAATTCGCTTATCGATATTATTACAATAATCGGGAATTGAGTGGAAAGATAGAGAGACGTTCGGGATCCCACTAACGGACAGAACAATACCAGCTTTCATGAGCTTAGAACAAGTGAAAATACAACGTAAACACTCACCACTCCATTTTTATAGTACACATCATTCTCTATCAACTCCTAACTTCTTCTATCGATGCAGCCTCGAATATCATCACAGAACCGATCATCTTCTTCTCAGTAACCCCTGGCGCAATCGACTCCGGAGTCAAGAATGCATTCCCATATTCTAGTTTATGTACGTATATTCCGTACGAAGAACACGCAAGTTTGATTTTCGCCCATTCAAGTTTAAGTGATTGAATAAGCGAGCAAAACATACAAAGGTTCGAGAACTCAACTGATGATACCAGAATCATGTAATTCCTTTGCGTTCTGCAGATGCTTCTCACGAACAGACAATCGATTGGGGAATGCGTCCGCCTTATCAGGTGCGAAGACGACAAACTGGTACTTTTCAGACTCGGAAGACATAGCCCGGACAAAGGGTGATGGTACAAGAAACCTTGTGTCTAAAGACGAGGACTTGCTCGAAAGGTTGTTGACTTTATAAGCCTTTCGACCCAGACGTGACGCGAAACGGAGCATGAGGTTACTCAGCTATCACCAACTTCTCTCTTCCTACTGTTTTTGACTCTTTTACTAAAGTTGTCAATAATTTCTTGTCCGGCATCCGTCCCGCTGCTTTTGCCCGTGATATCAAAGTCGCCACAATATTTATCCCGTCCTTACGCAATCAATTTATCAAATAAAGTCAATATATAAAACTCGAAAATTATGAAGCATTACACTTGACCACTAGACTATAGATATCAGACCATGATTGCTTTGCTGTTGCCACTAAAAAGAGCTTTCATCGTTTCAAGGGGTTACGGCCAATCCACTTTGTACTTTGCTCACAATTCCCTAATAACGCAAACTTATAGCGTATAACATCTTTACGCATCAATGATACCGTCTACCTTCTCACCTTCTCTTTCTTTCCTTTGCTAGAGGGGGTCTTTGTGCCCATCCAGGCTCCTTTTATTTGTGGCCTCTAAGCGAAAAACAACTTTCGACTTGCTGTTTTCACGACAGTATAATATAACAAGCCTTTTCAATTAGTTTACCTTAGTAACCTTTTTTTCCCAACGAATGTCAACTAGACAAGGTGGCCAAACGGCGCGGGGTCGGTCTGCCGAAAGGACGGCTACTCCAGAAAGTGCGTTTTCTCACTTTCTCAGAAGATTTCTTCTTCTAAACTTCGAGACATCAAGACTAACTATGATTTCCAGGTCGCAGGGAACCTTCACCAAAGAGGACAGGAGATGGAGAGGGTGAAAGTTTTATGAAGTCGTTAAGGGGTGTGTTCACTGGTGGTAAAGAAAAGAGTTCTTCTCGTGGAACCCAAGACCGTAAGTTGAATCCCTTTTCTTTGAAGTCATCTCCAAAAAAATTAACTTTTTTACTAACCTGAAAAAAAATACCTCTAGCAGCCAGGCCAACAAGAACCAGTATGTGTCATTCTTCCAAAAATAGCATTTATTCTACGTGAATACTTATCAACATTTCTCTCTCTTCCATCTCTTTTCTTCTGGGACAATAAACAAAAATCTAGGCTCGGCTACTCCAAGAACACATCAACAACCAAGGGATCCGCAAGGAGGGGGTAGAACTAACCAGCAGAGAACTTACACCGACCGCGGTGAAAGTCCTCTTCGTGGGCGTACCACCCAACAACAGCAACAAACACAAGCGCAACAACAACCACGCCAGTCCTCTCCTAACCGTAATAGGTCCCCACAAGGAAGACAACACCAAGATCACAGCCACGAGGAAATCAAGGACGGTGTTTGTCCGTTTTGTGACAGACCTCTCGACTCTTGCAAAACTTGTGGTCAGGTAGATAAGAATAAGTTTCCAGGATTAAAAGAAGAATTGGCACATGAACACGAGAAATTTAAAAAGCCTTCTGTGGGGAGTGTGGACGTAAAAGACTTCTTTGCAAGGACTGTGGCCAGCCCATATCAGATATGGTCATACTGAACCTACTTAAGGATATGGTAGATTTGTCTCGAACTTAAGGAATTAAACACACACTCGGTGAATAGCTTTTTGCCTCCCTCGCACTAAGTACTAGGTCTTGACCCTTTCTTTCTTTCTCTCTTTTTTCCATATTTATTCTCTCTCTCTCTGTGTCTCTCCTTCTGATTTTACTCTCTCTTTCTCATGTATCTCGTTCAGATCAGAAGGATCTACCCACATTTATATGTCTACATGTCTAAATGCAATTAGATCATATATAATACACTACTACACCAAATCTAAATGGAGTGATTAAGTTTATATAAAGAGTTAAAAACGAACAAAAGTATCCCATTGATAATCTTTCATTCTACTCCTTTTTCGCTTCTAAGCGACGACGTGCTTCACGTCGTTCAAGTCCACGAGTGATCAACTCTTTTGGCTCAAGTACAGCAAACAATCGTTTACAAACGACTTCTACAACCCAACACCCAGCAAAATCAGCAATCATAACACCAGTAAGGCGTACTTTAAACTATTAAAAAGAAAAGACTTAGTTCAGGAAAAAGATGTTCATAAGGTAAGCAAAAAGATAAAACACATACGAATGTTTGCATCTCAACAATCTGAAGCCATCGCGAAAACTCTGGTACAAAATCAGTTGCTCCAGAGAAAGCAACAGCACTAGCGCCTACAAGACCCCAGTAAAGAGCAGAGTTCTCACGAATTCCCTCTCGGAAAGGTCGACCCTGAGATGTACGAAGAAGAATTGGTAAGCACATTAGTAAGTCATTGAACAGAACACAACAATTTACCTGGAAGTTGATCGCAAATGTTGACACCTGTTGAGACAACCAAGAAGGTAGATGGCAGTATTGAGTAAGTTTGGTTCAAACTTCGCTTCAAGGTCAATGGGCCGCGCCTAAGAAAATGTTATGATTAACACTACATAAAACACTTCCACTATAAAGATCACGTACTCCTCATTCTCATTTGATAACATAGTGATGTATACCAAAGACACAATGTGAATCGCAAATTGGAGTATAATCGACAAAAAGACGTAAAGGTTGAATATGTTACCCAAAGGCCGTTCCCTGGACAATTTCTCGACGGGCTAACAAAGATATGGATTAGTTATTTTGGTTTGGCGTACATAAGGAGTTGTAAATAGACACTAACCTTGGCTCGCGAGATACACAAGAAACAGACAGACATGAGCATACCAGTGATTGTGACTTGGTAGTCACCATATTTGATACCATCCAAGTACTGTACACTCAAAGCGTACGCTGAGATAAGACAATTTAAGGCGAGAATCTTATACATCTGTACCGTTGCAACAAGTGTACAACGTCCTTGACGGATGATGTGTGCCACTATGAAGGCCGAGATCAGAAATATGCATCGCATAGTTTAAAAACAATATAGCTTACCGCTGCTCACACGAGATAATTTAGACGTAAAGGGTGCGGCACATGATGCATCTCCAAGCTTGATCTTTGGAACGTCATCATCAGCATCCATATCAGCCAAACTGTTCGTAATAGAGTTGAGATCAAACTACAACTTCTCAATCAACAATACATTTCACTATACAGTAGCAGGAAACTCATACCTTCTCCATTGGGTTCCTTTGTCTTGCCGAGTGTTGCTGAGCAGCAGCCTTCGCGTGTGCTTCCACAACTTCAGGATATGCACTTGCAATAGCAGGTGGCACAGGAGGGGGAGGGGCATTGAAACGAGCAGACATCTTCAACTGTGTCTCATAGACCTTTCTGATCCGTTCTAAACGAGCATGTTCCGCAATCTTCTGCAGATCTTCAAGGGTACCATCCAACAATGCAATACCAATATGTGCGTGCTTGAGCGCCCCAACATCGTTTGTACCATCACCAGCCATAAGCGTTATATATCCAAGGGACTTCAATGTAGTGAGAATAAGCTCCTTCTGGGATGGTGAGACACGAGCATAAACCCAAGTATGTTGAACAAGTATCTGCCATGAAGGTCGACTTTCATACTGCTTCAATGCAGCTCCAGTGATACAGATGTCGTAATTATCCAGTATGGACTGATCAATCGGTGCAGCTGGATCCACAGGAATAATCTTCGTCTCCTCGACATTTCTCCATTCGAGATCTACGAACAAAGTGAAAAGTACATTAACTCATAGAAAGAATATTGTAGGAAGAGACATACCAGCCTCATGTTTCGCATTTTCCTTCAAGTCCAAAATCAAGGTCTCGCGATCGACAATTTCAACGTCACGAGCGACGTGAACAGCAGTGAGCGGGTTATCGCCTGTAATCATGATGCACTGAAATATGCCACCTTTAGCCATCGTAAAACTAGATTGATAAGGAAAATCACACATACTCGGTGAGAAGAGTCTGCCAACATCTTCAAAGTCTCAATAGCATCGTCCTTCAGGGGACAGTGGAAGACCAAGAAGCCGTCAAATCCAAGTTCACTTTCGACGTGTTCACGGGAAATATGATTAATCTGATATTCACAGATCAGACGTTATCAAGTACTTTTTTTTACAAATATCAAACTCACTGTATCCGCCGACATGCCACCCATCTCTTTACTGGCCAAAGCCAGGACCCGACTCCCACGGCGAGTGAAATACTTATAAGTCTCATCATAATCCTTAGGAACTTGAGCAAGCATCTTCTTAATCGTCTCGGTGCACCTTTCACACTGACGCGGGCAGTCCCACTACCCCGACCACGCTGAACTGTTGAAATAGTCGACATACGCTTGAGGGCGGAGGAAAACTGGAAGCGTCGACGGATATGAAGCTCTACAGCTCCCTCTGCCTTAGGATTCGTTGGAGAGATACAGTCACCCGGTTTCACTTGCCAATCGAGGGCTTCAAGTGCCACCTTTTCCATCGGATCACCTACAACGGTACCATCATCAAGCCTGACTAATGCATGAGCCGCAGCAAGACAGAGTGTTGTCTTGAGACCCGCCTCACGAACGTTCACGAGATGCTTGCTGTCATCCGGATCAACACCAGCGATACCTTCCACAACAAGACTTTCTGCAGTGATAGTTCCTGTCTTATCGAATGCACAGACCTCACACGTCCTGCAAAAGGAATACGGAAAGGTTCCGTACAGAAGATCGCGAGTTTCTGCAAGGCTACAAGAGATGCATTTACAGCGAGAGAAAGCTCCATAGGCAATTCCGGAGGGACAACAGAGGTGATGATCATGACACAATCAAGCAGTAATTTTGACTTCTTTAGATCACGTTCGAGTCCTTTAGTCCAGACATAGTAAGAAGCAGCAAGAGCAAAGACCAGTAAGAAAGCAATAAACAGGAAGGACTCGAGATTGTTAGCCGAAACTCTTTCTGAAGAGAACAACATAGTTCGGACAAGTGATCCTTGAGCAGTGCCGAAACCTGTACGAAGAACTACTGCAAGGCATCCTCCATCAGGAGTTGAGGGACCCTCACTGCTTGCTCCTCCATTACTAGACTGTAACACTTTCGTTCCTCCAAATAGTGTACTGTTCTTGTGGCTCCCATCGACATCAAGTCGTTCTGATCCATCAAAAAGCTCTATAGATTCTTTCAAGAGAGGAGTGGATTCTCCCGACAACATCGCTTCATTGACAATACATGTCCCACGAAGGAGTAGAAGATCGGCAGGTACTGTGGTCCCCTCCTTATGGTTTTGCTGACGTGCAAGAGATACAACATCACCCGGAAGCAGCTGGTCAGATTGGATAGCTGTCCATTTCTTATCACGATAGCATTGAATTGGATAAGGCTCAATGGACATTGAACGAAATTCCGTCAGTGTCCTGAGACGCTATATGATAGGATATCAAAAGCGTCAGACACTTTTTGAATATTGTGGCATATGAAGAATCTGTAATGATTGCTTACCTGATATACAACTGTACATTCAAACATTACAAGCATAAAAAGAGTAAAAATACTGTAATACCAGTATTCATCAAGACACCATAGTGCAACACAGAAAATTTGAAATACAAAAAATGGTGCAGTAGCATGTTCTGCAAACAAGGTTCCAAAAGCAGGAATAGGAATGTGGAACTCATTTTTGTTATACAGACCGAGGAGTTTTGGTACATCACTAGATTTTAGACCCTTTGATGCTGGGCCATTTGGTAGTTGGTAATCTGAGAGAGGAGGCTTCGATGACGATGGATATGGAAGCGGAGCAAATTGCAAGGATTTTCAGATACCAGGATATATGTATCCTGCTGATACGAGAATGTGTACGTTGATGGATCATTCGGCTATACAAATAATAAGAGGTAATTGTATGTGTGGTGAGTGGTAAGCGGTAAATTGCAATACAACCTGTACACAAATCACTCACGTCTTTCTTGGAGATAGATACAATCTCTCCTTTCCCTCTGTGCTCAGCAGGGACGATCTTAATAGCATCTGCAGTCCGAATATTTGAAGCAGAACGGCAAGTAATGAGCGCACGAGCGGACGTGCTCCAACGCGTAGCAAGGAAAGAAAGCGCATGACCGGCTCCAAGAGATACACAAGCTAAGAAAGTCCATTCTTCCGATCGTAGCCAGTCGTCATAACGAACGAAGTAAGCATAAGCAAGTAGTGGATAGAGTGCCAGGAAGGGTACAGCATAAATGTGTATATACCAAGGTAAACGCCTATGTAAAGACGCGCTGGCAACCTCTGGCGAGGTGACAGCGACAGACACCCTACATTAAACAAAGAGAAAAACGGTTTAGAGAGTCTAAAATATATGTGTGATCAATGAAAATATGAACTTACATGCTCGTGGTTGTCAGTCAAGAATTTTGAGCTATACGTGTACTCTTTCAGGACCAATCTATTTACTCGTCGATCATTCAGTGACCACTCGCAACTTGCCGCTTATGCTTTAAGCTTCATCTCTCCAAGTTCAGTAAACTCCAGGTCGGTGCGTGATCGCAGCAACGCCTCTAAACGCTCACTCATAAGTACTCTCTCTGTGCTATTTCTTCCCTTTAACGCCAACAACAACACCCCGTAGACAACTCTAAAGAATGAAGATCTACGCATTATCCGTCGTCCTCGCTCCAGAAGGGGGTTCTACAAAAGTACTGAGTACAGCTAGCGACTTATCCTCCTTCTCCTTCTACCAACGAGGCACCATATCTGAATTCCTCACCTTCTTCTCGGGTCTCGTCGCAGAGCGCACCCAACCTGGAGAACGCCAAAGCTTCACTGATGTCGACAAACAAGATAGCGACTACGTATTCCATGTTTACAACCGTGGTGGTGAAGAACAACTTGCAGGTAAAATACCAAGTCTCTTTTCTCTTTACTTAGACTACGAATCTCGGCTTCAGTTATACTTATAAATACCTCTCAACCCCATTGTTTTCTTTCTTAGCTGTCATGGTCTCAGACAAAGAATACCCAAGACGACCAGCCTTCTCAGTACTCACCAAAGCACTAGAAACCTTCTCAAGCAAAGTTCCAGCATCCTCATATCAGAACTCCGCCTCGACAGTCGACTTCCCGGACCTAAAGGAGTACCTCACAAACTACCAAGACCCAAAGAACGCTGACTCAATTATGAAACTCCAACAAGAACTAGACGAGACGAAGATTGTCATGCACCAAACGATCGAAAGCGTTCTTAAACGTGGGGAGAAACTTGAGGATTTGGTCGCTCGTTCTGATGCTCTAGGAGCTCAGAGTAAACGTTTCTACGTAACCGCTAAGAGGGTATGCTACTCAATTCTTATCATTCCATACCAGTACTTTGATACGAGCAATACGCACTAACGACTTGTTACCTATAGCAAAACTCTTGTTGCGTCGTCATGTAATATCTCCTCCCCCGGTCCTTTCCCACCCCAAGGCGCCCCCAGCAAGATTGTCTTCCTTTATATCCAACTTCTACACTTTACATATGTACATGTACACTAGGTAATACCATCTAAGAGGAAACTACTTTCTTTATATATCGGAATTCTACTTTTTCTTTACCCTTCATTCTAAGGCAGCTTAGCATTAAACCATCAACCGCAATGACTTCGCTAATCTTTGCTAACAGACATACTTTACATGAGCCTATAGGTGTCTCTCTTCTTCTTGGTTCTTGAGGAGATATATATGCGTATATATGCTTGTCATATGTAGTAATGCTAAACCGATAGGAAGTCGCGCGGAAACTGAGTCCCATACAAGCCACTATATCCATTCTCATCACCAGAAATTTCACTTTAACTAAGCGGATGTAGAGAGAACAAAGTCTGAAGCTTTCATCAGTAACATCTCTAACGACTTTCACGCACCCGAAACGGTAACGTATCAAAAGAAGACAAAGTTGACCGATGATAATCCCTCTTGATAACCTTCCCATCCATATCCAGCACAAAGTTCAAATTCGGTGGCTTCACCCCCTCAACCTCCAAAGTAACTACCGACTATTCTCCTGGAAATTCAAAACACACTATCGATCTCTGCATACATGTGTTTATATTATTACCTCAAGCCCAAGGTTAACTTCTTATTACTGGTCTATAATCACGCCGGGCAATTTTTCGAATCTTCAGATATATTTATACACATGGAACAAAAACAAGGGAGAAAATACGAAAAAAGGAGGTGAAGGGAAAGGGACAGATGATTATCTGAGCATACTAGTATAAACATAGCATCCGTTAGGCCGCCATCTTCTTCTTCCGCTACACGGCAGCAAGACAATCTCTCGTTAGTATCGACATAGGCATTCATAATTATCATTATTTCACTACGCATCACATCACATCTCAATCAATTCCGCTGAGTAGCTCACTGGTTCGACTTGCTGTTAAGCTCGGCAGCACGAGCTCTGTTCTCTTCACGGCTCTACAACAAACAAAAGCAACCGTAAACGTCAGTAAACAAACTTTAACAACCATAATCCCTTCAACAACGAAGCAAAGAAGAAGAAGAAAGCCGATGATGGGGAAAGGAAGGGTTAAGCTATATGAAAGAGTGGACAATCACTAACCGTAGGAGCGCCCAACGCCTCAATATTCTTTCTAATCTCATCATCCGGTATGACGGGTCCAGGAGCAGAGTTATGAACCAACGTAGCTGGATCTTTCGCATTAGCTAGTCCACCTCCAGGCTGATGCTCAGGCTGAGGTAAGAGATCAGCTGGGTTGTTCGTCTTCTATAATTTTCATATGTCACAATTATACAACGTCAGTATTAATAACACAGATCAGATCACAAATGAACTATTATGTGATAGTTAACTATTGCTGAATTACTGAGCTACTGGTCATGCATAGCCAGTGGACAACTTCATCGGCCACCCAGTAGATTCAAGTATCACAGAAAGATCATAAGATGGTCACTAACCGCTGGATGAGGCAAGATAGAGAACGTCTGTTCCGTGTCCTGATCAGGAGAACGCTTGGAACCAGACTTCTTCTTGAAGAAATTCGTCATTGCAACTGTGATTAACCTTCTTGTTTCTTTAAACCCGGCAATAACTCTCTGAGTATCCACTAGTGTATAGTCCTCTAGATAGTTGGGGAAGACTAAAGGAGAGAGGGGTAATTCTGGGTAAATGGGTAAGTGAGTAAATGCACTGAAACAAACTACAACTGAGTGTAGTCTTTATATTGTATCACTGCGGAGATGAGTGAAAGTGACGTCATGTAAGCTTTGCATTGCATACAGGCACATTCAAAAATGATTCATACATTTATACCAAAGGTGTCTTACTAATTGTTACTTTGCCCGCAGCTAAAAGGTATATCTATAATCTAAAGCTTATTTAGGAACATGGATGCTAAGTGACTAAAATAGCAATTACTCCATAGAAATGATAGTTTGGAGTTACACACTCCAATAATTGATGGATATCCATGTCTGTAACGGGAAAAGTAAAAGTCTTGAAGGCTCTTTTTTTGATATTGTTAAATGATATATGTACGATAATACAAAAACTTTATTGGAACTACGGCGATACAATCACACACAAGCAGGGACATAATGGTATTCATCCCCATTCAGAAGAAGAAGAAAAAGGTCAGTCTTCGCCAGAAACATTTGTGCCTCCTCTCTCTCAGTTTGGTATTTACTTCGCAAGCATCATCTGTGAAGAAAAAGGGGAAAGAGTTAGTAACAAACTTCGCACAAAGTATACGTTATCAAAGAAGTGTTAACTAACCTTAACGAATTCTATAAAAAGGACGATGAAAGTTTTATCAAGTAAGTTAAAGTGAAACACGAGATAGACAGAGTAGATACAGACCATCGTAGTTGATTTGCCCATCACCATCGATGTCTGCCTCCCGAATCATTTCGTCCACCTCATGTTCAGTCAGGCGTTCACCTAGATTATCAGATATATCATTAACTCCCTTGAATCCAAACTCAATCGGGTAGATGAAACTGACCCAAGTTAGTCATGACATGCTTCAACTCAGCAGCACTGATATATCCGTTGTTGTCACGATCAAAAACCTTGAAAGCCTCTTTGATCTCTTCCTCAGAATCCGTATCTCTCATTTTACGAGCCATCATCGTCAAGAACTCAGGGAAGTCAATTGTTCCGTTTCCATCAGCGTCAACCTCGTTAATCATATCCTGAAGCTCAGCTTCAGTAGGGTTTTGACCAAGAGAACGCATCACGGTTCCCAATTCCTTGGTCGTGATCGTGCCATCACCATCTTTGTCGAACAACGAGAAAGCCTCCTTGAACTCTGCATTAAAACAAAAACAGAAACAAAAAAGTGTTATGATGTCGTCCTCCCTTAGGTACAGATATAGCGTGATTTAATCACGAACCGGAAATTTGCTCTAGAAAAATAGCATACAATCAGTACACATCATCAGATATAAGTTGCAGCTTGCAAGCGAGTAACAGTCAAAGCGTGACAACGCTTGTTTGACTATATGCGCTGGCCTCGAGCAGCCAAAGAATTAAAGTACAAAAACATACCTTCAGACTATGTTGTCGTTAACATCAGCCCGCGTCAAAACCATGCCAGAGCGAGCCAAGAACAGGAAGAGGAACAAGGAGGAACGGTAAAGTCATAGCAAAATCGAAAGACAAAAAAGTCAGCTCCACTGTTTAGATCCCTTAAGCCGCAGATCGCTGATACGTACAAGTGAATCAGCCATTTGGATTTAGGAAAGAAGAGAATACAGGCTTTGAATTTTGTTTCGAAGGGCAACGGGGGTGAAGAAAGAAGAAGGGGGAGGGAGAAGACAAAGACGATTTTTAAATGGATTGAGGAAGGAGAAGGTGATAAGGAGGAATCGGAAAGAGTTGCAGGTTAGGGCAAAAGGGCTTTCCACGCGCGCGTGTGCCCGTTCGTCGATGATCGCTTTGATGGGAGGTGAACCTTGCCGCTGCACTTGTTTGTATACCTTTACCATATTTAGTCCGTTCATGGCGTAAAAACGTCCTTTTTCCTGTGTATCTCTAATGACTGCGATCTATGGTTCAATCAAGTTCGTATCAAAGTGTTCATAGCCTCAGACTTTCGCCTCAGGGCGCCCGTTAAGCTGTGTCTTTCCTGTGTTTTGTTTAATGGAAGGACGTTTCTTCTGCTATACAATGTTAATTTTGTAAACTGGTTGTATGTAGAACAGCTAACCATTTATATTGTTATGCTATGTTATGTCCCTATCAGAAATTTTCATGGAACTCCTACAGCAAGAAATCTGTGAAGCCTGTATATGAGCTTCATCTCAATGGTTTTTATGAGTTTCAATTGAGGACATTGTGCAGAGCTCGCTCAAAGGAATTATAACCTTCTTAACCACGAGTCTTCTACAAGTAAAGGCACAAATATTGAATAGTTTTTACGAGAAGAAGTCCAGTAGACGCCCATAGATCTACATCTCTATGTCCTAACTCAGACCTATGGGTAGCTCCTGCCAAACAACTATTTGCCAACTGTGGCGCACATCCAAAAAGTCATTTTCTTTTGAGTCAATTAGTAGATACAGATAAGCGAAGGGATAGAATACAATCGATTCCCCTGTGTCTTGTTCACTAGACGTAAAGAAAAAGATGCATGGTTGTAAGGGCATATTGCTCGATATTACATTGAGAATGATGCACATAGGTGATGAGACATATGGACATGGAAGGTAAAAAACACAGACGACAAAATAATAAAAAAACGTCTCCCCTCAACAATCGGATGAATCATTTAACGACCACCCTTTCCACCTTTCATTTGTTGCTTCGATACCTTTGGTCCAGAAGGTACGTTGGGGCGGCTCTAGATAACACAGCGGAAAAAGTCACAGCATTAGAATACAAATTCGCAGACATATCCATATTGATATGAATCCAGAGAAGATAGCTAAAACGCACCTTTGATTTGTCCTTCTTAGCCTCTTTTGCCTGCTTCTCAGTCTTTACTTTTGCAACAGCAGCTTGTCGGCGCTCAGCACGCTCCTTAGCAGACATGTTTCGGAGAGTTAAGATAGCATCAAAGCTAGCACCAACAACACCTCGCTGGTGCTTAACAGTGCGGCGAGTTCGCTTCTTAGCAGTCTCCTCAGTAAGACCCTTCTTGTGCATACGTCTGTATACCTGGGTCCATGCAATCTTACGGGGGTTTTTGCGTTGCAAGAATAGCGACTCGTTCTTGCTGTTCGCGAAGCGGAAGACCTGTATCAATAGTATTTCAGGATTTTGCAGTTCCTCTAGCAGAGGGGTATGATTGTACGGACCTTGGAGTCCCCACGGACGAAGAGACGCCCCTTCGAGGGGTAGATTTTGTACCCAGAGAACGAGTCGATTTCAACTTTCTAAAAGATACAGATTTCACAGCCGTTAGCAAGCGAAGCAATAGAAGTATTGTCCAGATAGACTCACCATCTATGCAACAAAAGAAAGCCAGAAGAAGAGATGTTAGTAAACACCAAGTCTCATCACAAGTCATTTCATCTAATCCGGATTGTCATTCCTCCATCCAACAAACTTCTGCCTTATTATCCACTATACGACAGCTTCAATACATCCATCCAACGTCTCTACAGCATTCCGATCCAAAATATGTGCGAGAATTGTGCATTCTTACCTTGAGGTCCTTTGAGTTGAGCTTTCGTCGTCTCCGGGATAGGTTTTGGGCAACGGTACACCAGAGTCGCGTCGATCAATTATTACTAAATATGTATGGAGTTGATTGGTGTTATAAGTTAACTTCGCTTACTTTAAATTTATAACTTACGCTGGACATCATTAATACTAGGTTATTATTCAACATTGACTTTCGCCAAGGATGTATACTATACTCCACCAACAAAACTCGTGCTTTAAATCTAAATCCGCTCGTAGGGTCATGGCTTGTGAGAATCTGTACTTGAAAATGAGATAAGATTCTATTTCGTACAAGACGCGTACCACCAAGCTACAATATTGCACGGGTTTGAAGCGATTGATAGACATGGTCGTCTCACATCTCATGATCTTTCAAGTCTTCCTCAGAATGTGCAACATTCGGTCTGATAACCCGACATCTGTTCGTCGAACCAGAACGAATACAGACTCTATACCTCTTTAGCTTCATTCTATCAATTTCTTTCTCCTAAACAATTCCTCTGAACTGACAAGGCAATCAAATTATTATCCATTGACTTGAGATACTAACATACATTTTGCAACTCAGCAACTCGATTTAATCATCTTTTGTCGAGACTTGGGAAGCTTTCGAGAATCTCGAATGATGATCCGGAACCTCAGAACCCGATCACATTTATTCGGTTTGGCTTACGACTGGTACAAGTGACATCAATAAGTCACGAAAACGAGTTTATGGTGGCAGAACTGACAGTGTCATCTACTGGCTCAAGACTAGCTCCCCAACTTCTCTTTTGCGGGTGTCAAGACTGATCATATATTTCCGGTCTATAACTCTTCTTCTTCAGTGTTGTTTTACATCACTTACTAAATCTAAAGCATACAAAAACTCATCTGGCCAGAATAGCGGTATACTTTCTCAGTGGAACTTTATCTAAAGCACTACCGATGATGGTAGACATATGGATAAGGGCTTTGCAAAACTTGATGTACGATAGTATTCATCTCCACTTCAACTTTGTCTCGTCTCAACATAACTAGTCGACTGCACCGTACATCTCGTTTTTCCCAAGCCTAATAATGAATTACCTATCCTGTCGACTCACGTCTGATTCTTCTGTCTAAGAATCAGTGATGCAACATTCTTATCAACGCTCATTGATCATCTCGTCTAAGATCTGCAATTAATTTTATATAGTCAACTATACGAAAGATAGAGCCAGTACTTAGGACATATCTAGAAGAGAGAGATATCGGATTGAATTAGGGAACAATGACTGTGGTCACTTGAGAGCTTTCTACAACCTGACGCAGTATCAATATTGATCCAGGCACGACATAAGTATTTTAGTACAAGAATATTTGTGATACGAGAACACACAATGATGATGAAGAGTCAAGTATAGCATCCCGATCATCAGGCGGTGTCTCCAAACGTAGTTATCTAACAGGCCTTCACATATTTTGCACCAAATAAACAACCTCGATCGCGAGAAATTGCGAGATGGCATAATACGTGCCTTTTAATCTAAAACACTAGTACAGTCAAACAGAGTATCATGACTTTGCGAAATTTAACTCTAAAATACCACTCTTAGTAAAATGACTTTACGTTTTGTTAGGCGCAAAGGGAAACAAACTGAGCTCCAATTGCATCCATTATTAGAAATGCTGTGGATATAAATCATGTGTCACGGGCTGCGGGGTCACGCCTGGTGACGACGACGTCGGACTGCCGGCAACGCAACTAGTTTACCCTTCCACGCTTTCCCTACTCAACAATTAACGCTCATATCCACGACTCACGACTTCACCATGTCTGAAGGTACTTACACAAAAGGACTTACAATATCTTATAATCTTCTAACGTTACATTCCACATCTCTTCATATACAGAAAGGTTCGTATCACCTCTTAGAGGGATGATAAATACCGATTATGGTTACCAGTTTCTCTAACTGATAATTCTGTTCACTTCTACTTTTGCAACTCTAGATACGATCCGTATGTTCCCCGGTCAAACAACAGCAGCGGGGCTGCTAATCCTAGCGGTGGATCGAGATCAGGAGGAACAGGAGGAAGTAGCAATCCGAAAGTCGCGAGTCTTCAGAAGGAATTGGACGATGCTACAGGTGTCATGCAAAGTAACATTCAGTCAGTACTAGGGCGTGGTGATACCCTTGACCGCTTGCAAGATCAGTCTGGTGAGTATCGCTGCACTCATAAAGCGGTTATTGTCGTATGTTTCTATGGGCGGAAAGAACGCAATCAAGAGCGTGCATTGTCTTGACCGTCTACTACTTTACAAGCAAACTAGTTTAATAGGACTCCTTATTGATGGCTCTCCTCTATAGATAACCTTGCGGTCTCAGCACAAAACTTTAAAAGGGCTGGCCATAAAGTACGAAAGGTGAGAAAGACGTGACTTCTACGTTGGCTACACAGTTAGCTAATGCCCTTTGTCCACCCATGATTTATAAACCTATTTTAGAACATGTGGTAAGTCGATCTTCTTATACCATTAGATATAGCTCCTCAGTCAGTTGAAATGTATGCTTTGATCTGTCTAGGTGGAAAGACATGAAGGTAAGCTCAACTCTGCTGTCATTGTTTGGCGTTTTTCTCATTATGGCTATTTCTAGATGCGGATCATCATTGGTGTGGCCATAGTGATTATTCTCGTTATTATTATTGTACCCATCGTCAACGCCACAAAGTGATCTCGTCCAGACAGGCATTACACTTGTCACATCCCTTATATACTCGATATGGAAGTTCTTGGACAATCTGGGATTAGGACGTTGTTGTCATGAGATCGTGAGGGAATTGGAGAAGGGTCATACCTTTAGGACACCTTTTTTCGTTGTTGTTGATAAATCATCTTCGGGAGTTGTTCGAACTGTTCTCATCTTTTTTCTTGCCGCGTTTTCTAATGTTTCTTATCTTAAACTCCTCTCTATGTTTCGTGTTTTTTACATCCGTGTCAACCTATGTATTATTCTTCCTTCTTCTATTGTGCTCTTTTGATAAATGGGTGTGGTTTAGTGGACTATTTTACCGTCAAGGGAAGTCTAATTCTAGAACTCTACGGGTTTCTATTGAGAAATCTTTTGAAGAACTAACCGACAAAAACTCAAGCCACAAATAAACTTACTCAGCTACGCATACACAGACATACGTCATGATACAGTCGAATTCGATCTATCTATTTAAGGGATAGATATGTATGATACACAAGGCCAACTGCTTTTCCTTCAATCCGCCGTTATAATAAAAAACAGGTACAACATCCATGCTGATTAGTATGCGCTATTCGAACCCAATCCATGAGCAGGTTGGGGCGGATAAGTCCCATGCTGATACAACCTTGTCTCCGAATCATTTCCATCAGATGCCTTACTATACTCATATTCTCCACTATCCAAAGCAGGCTTAGCAGGCTTACTGATAGGTAATTTCAACCCAAAGTAGATGTAGATGGATATAGCGCAGAATTCCATAAGTACGCTCATGAAGAGGTAGAGTTCCCATAAACCGCTAATGGAGCTAAACTTTGAGAGAGCGGAGGAAGATGTAGAAGAGGATGTTGTATCACCGAAGTTGACTGTGGGTGCGAAGTTGCTTAGGACGGAATAAAGTACTCGTACGGCGAGGAAGGGTAGGGCGAACGAGATCCCTTTCAAGAGCTAGTAAAATAGCAAAGGGGAGGGGGCAAGGAGGTTAGTAAAATTCGGATCAACTCTTAAACTAAGGGGGGAGGGGGCATATTCTTACCATTCTCTGGAAATCCTGAAGCATATGTTGCACCTGCCAGAGGAACAAATGAAGTATAACAAGTGAAACAAAAGTGACGGCAAGCAGGATTCCTCCAATTTTTCGGAGTTCATTGGCTGTATTCACTGAGCTTTCATCATCGTCACTGGACTGGGTTGCACCAGTGATTATCAACACACTCCCAGCTGTTAATAAAAGGCCTAGGATACGCAGTCTTGGGCGGGTTATAAGGGGTAGTGATGGTGTTCCAAATACATCCCTTCCTCTAATTTTTATGTAAGGAAATGGGATAAAATAAAGTTTAAAAACGTTGTCAGAAGCCTTTCCAGTGAGAACTATCATTCGAAATAGTACGTACACGACTTCAATGAATGACTTTGTACATAACAAGAAAGGAGCGAGACCAATCCCTTCAAGGGTGTACGCTCCTATGTATAACCCAATTTGCGGGGGTTGGTCTTTTCAGCAACAATGTGTAGAATCCCTCCTACAATGCGACCTATAAATTGGACGATTAGTCCCATTGAATCAGCATGCTTTTTCCAAATCGAAGTAGAGTCTTGTTTTGCAAGATGCACACACAGATAGAAAATATCAAAAGGAATAGCCATCCAGCTTGTCTCGAGAATCCATGTCGTATCGTCAAGATGAGTGTAAGGATTGCAATAAACGGATATATGACAACAAGAGCAATAGCAATATCACCACGTTCGTCCAGGCCTGACATATCAAACGTTAGCTCTTAACAGAAGTTTCAAATAGCCTGGGAGTAGAGCCTCTTCAAAAAAGTGACGCTGGGGTAGACGCACAAGAGCTTTGAGATATTTTACTAAAGGGGGAGACAGAGTATACGTTTTAAATACAAGAACCCTATCTCTATCTTCCTAAATCAAACTATGGGAGCCGCAGTTACATGTCCAAAACGAGGCGCTGAAGTAAGTATATAATATATTGATGGGCGCTCTCTTTCCCTTTTCTCTCCTGCTATCTTGCAGCTCCAATCCTGGGGTAAGATGAAAGTTACTTTCTATAGCTAATTTTCAGGAAAAAGCACAGCTTTAGAAGAGTTTATTTTAGAACCAGATAAATTAATGTTTACTATATTTATACACACGACATACTAGGTTAATATTCTTAGAAATGCGGCCTAATTACCCCGTCGTCCCTAAGTATTCTTGTGTTCCTAGTGGTTAACCAACCAACATATCACATCCGCCTTTATACCTGTGCTGACTTTCTAGGTCACAATGTTTGTGTGCACCTTTGTGCACCAAGTCCCCACTTGATTTATCTCTTTCCATAGTTATAGTCCAAGGACACTAAATTTCTTATATCCAGTAACTATTTAGTATTAATCGGTTGTGTTAATACTTGTATTAAATGCATTATTGAAGGATTATCCATAACATTTTTACAAGGAGGTTAGCAGCGCAACTTAATCCGGATATGTACGGCTAAATATATACTCGGCAAAGTACTCGCATGCACTATTTTTAGTGCCGATGATCAATTTTGTCTCGTTGTTCCTTATGAGTGATTGCCTAAGCCCTCAAACCATCAAAAAAAGAAGCGTTCAATGTCACTCTTGGGCGTTCAATGCTACCATCTTTCTCGCTTAAGTCATCATAAGAGTCAGCTGCTTACGTTCATCTATTAAGCAGAGCGCACATGAAAAAAAGGGACATCAAAATCTATTTATCTAAAGCATAGAATATTTCAAATGATTTTGTAGAACGTGTTCACGATACATGAGTGTACATCGATTATCTTACATTTATCTACTAACTGCGAATAAATCACTCTCTAGTACCATTATCTAGTTTTATAATATATACGATCCCAACCCCTCCGATACGATAAAACATTTTTAATGTGCGAATCTAAAGTCCAATCTCCTATTACCCAAGTCTGTAGTAGTTTCAAGATAACGTGCTTGCTCCTCAGGAGACATAGCATTCCATACTTTGTCTCTCTGACGATTCCTCCAGATATAGTACAGCTTCGTCCCAGGGTATAAAATAACCAAGTTGACGACTGCTACACTGATCAATACAGTGTTACCACGGCGGTAGCGTGGTGAGTCCTCAGTTCGATAGATATTTGATCCTATGATGGCACCGGCTTGAACAAACATGTTGTAAATGGATGCATTAACGGTACGCGAAGCAACGGCCCCGAGTTTCGTGAGCACCACGCAACCTGTATAGGATGCACATACGGGAAAGAGAGGAGAGCCACCGCCACACCCTATTATCGTACGATCGGAAACAAATCAGCACCGAACAAACAGCGAGCCGTTAAATATAAATAACCCACATAGTACGTCCAAGGATTAGGGTTTTCAGGAAGACAGTAAAGTACAACAAGGAATGGTAATGCCCACAAATCTTCAAGCATAGATACTCGAGATCGGTCATTGACAACTTCCGAAAGAAGTGCGACAGCGAACATCGTCAAGATCCCGATGGCAGTCGGAGGAATAGATAACAAGTTCGTCTCGAAAGTGCCGAAGCCTAACTTCTTCAAAGACAGTGTAAGATATGTTTGAGGTGGCGTAACAGGAATTGCAAACGTTAGGCCCCTAATTATAATTCACCATTTGTGTTAGATATCACCGCCTCGACTTGTGAATGTAACTTACAATATATAGACTGGCCATAAATCATAGTCCAAGGCTGCCGTCCAGAGTCGTTTGAGGGTCAAACCCTCACGGTTATGCATATCTCCTTTAGTTGGATCATCACGAAGCACTCGTGATACAATAATAGTCTCTTCTCGCTCCGTGAACCAACCCTTTGGGCGGAACCATGTACGTGTCTGAGTCGGTGAAGGAGGCATTCTGAAAAATGTCGCAATGCCAATAGAAAGCGTTATCAAACCCCTAAAAACAATCTATATCAGAGAATTGTGGCTGAACAGGCATACAGGCACATACTCGACAAGGAACAACCAACGCCATCCAGCCTTCCCGGCACGACCTCTTAAGTGCAGAACTCCAAAGGCAATGAAACTGCCAACAATACTGCAAAGATTCATAGACATCCAGAAGAATGCAAGCCGAATAGGGAGCTCAGTTTTTGTGTAATAATCTAAATTAAAAATTAGAAACACAATAAAAGATCAAGCTTCCGACTGATTTGGGCTCACAGGACATGTATAGAATGAGATCAGGGATAAAGCCACCTTGGATGAAACCCAGAAGAGCTCGACAAATGAGGAAACTTGGTCTTCCTGTTAACCAGAACTGAGCTAAGGTGACAATTGCTGTGTCAAAATGATACTATTAATCAACTTTGTTCATTGAGGAATTAAAAGCACAACATACACCACATGCACATTTGCATCGGAATCCAGCGATCCGGACCGAGCTAAGGAGATCATATCAAATAGGTTCAGTGTGAACATCCCGAAGGCACAACATTCCAAAATTAGACGTACACGTTTTGATACTAACTGCGAAGGTAACTCCGCACAGAGAAAAGCCAGCTTAAACACAGAGTTCCCAAGATTAAAGTCATTTGTGGTCAGTCCAAGATCCCCAAGGATGTTATCCGTGTTTGCTTGAGATAAATTATTCCGATCAAGATTGAGCTATATATGAAACCGAGATGAATATCATTGGGCACACTGGCAACTAAAAACTAGAAAAATTGCATACAGCTGAGAAACTGATAGCCGCCCAGCCTAAGACCTTCCAATCAATTTTTCGGACTATAGCCTTTTAACAAGTCAACAAGTTAAAAACAGCTCAAGTAGAAAAATATAGATGTCTCCTACCTTTTCTTCCGCATATGTCCATCTCGCATTTACATCGAAGCGATGTAAGTTCTCATATTTTTCCGTTGGCCAATAGTGTTTTGCGAGTACTGGATCATCAAATACACTGCGGCGTGTCGCGATGGCGTTGGGATCGGGCTGTGGTTTTCGTCTAAATAGGTCGATAAAGCGCGAAGCTTCAGCCTCTTCAGCTGATACATCTACAAGAGTGTCCAAGCTATTAGTGTGCTGTTTCTTCTTTTCTTCGTCATGGAACCCCGATTTATCCACGGAAGAAGTACTGGCTATTGAATCTTTTGAAGACCGTAGTTCGGGAGGGGCAAAGTTTCCTACGCCAGGTGCTGACGCCATTGGAAGCTAACTGCTATCTAGTATAAAGGACGAAGGAAGCACAGAACGTCCCAGGGAGTGGAAAAAATCCACTTTTAAGTACATTTTTTCCTAGGCACGGATATTAGAGCATCCTGGAGTTATTGGTGTCGCAATTATTCAACAACGGAAGCCACAAGGTATAGGCACAGCGCGATAAGACCCTGCTAATACTAGAGTTATTACAGAGCAAGTCACTTAAAAGCTTGGTATTTCAAAGTCTACCAATCACGCAGGTTACACTTGTTATTGCGTATATGACGCAATTGGATAAGGGCCGATTTATTTCGATAAATTATTTAACCACATAATTCCTCTCCAGTGTTTTGAACATGATAGTCACTTCGAATACAGATATATCGAGCACAGCAAGAGCAACAGGAAAAGTGCGATGTACGAGTGATATTCATACTGCCAGATTCTAAAAAAATAAGTAGAAAATGCTATGAGCCCTCATGGATTTCTGTTGTTCAGTACTGGACAAAGCAGATGTTGCACGCAAGTCGTCAAACTTGAACAAATGACGTGCCCATTTCTCATGCTCACGTAATATCTTTACACAGCACTTCTTACGGTAACAAATTTACTAAACTATAGCAAATAACAATCAAATCTCATTACTTTCAAGCAGTAACTAATCTGCATCTCAGAAGAAACCATGTATCAAAGCGTCGGCCGCGACTCTAATCGACCCAGACAAACGATGTTCTCGTTGGTACATCTACGTTGTAGCTATCAAAGTTAAATTTCCTCCATCGCCTGTTCTCTCAAATACGAGAACACCTGCGTCACCAGCAACACCACTTGCTATTAGATATCGATCACCGTTTCCGAAAAATTCCATTCCACGAATCTGGTCGATTCCAGTGAATACATATCCCGCCAAGGACACTGATCCGTCCTTCGCACGGTTGAAGATTGTTATTGCGTCTCCTCGAGGGTCTTGCACTCCGGTATTACGATTGGACGTGAATACATAAGACCCATTGAATTCATCGCATACTGTTGGATGAGCACCTCCCCGCGGCCATTGCTGCACCAGATGGCAACTCCGGTGGTACTATAGAGAAGTTTGAAATAAGACTACTCGTTCCATTCGGAGCTGCGGGTAGGACTTGTGTAGTAAGCGTGCTAGAAAGTTCATGCAAGGTATACAAAAAACCGTCTATTTAGAATCATTTGTGTTGTTATAAAGTTAATGAAAACAAGCGCCGATCAGCATTGTTTAATTACGGGAAGGGTAAAATCGTTCACCCACCTGCGAGTGCGATGTGTCGCGGTCCGGAGCCTTCAGGTTGTTCAATAAGCCCTTGAATTACCCAACTCCCTGGAGTGTCGTTAGATGCCTGGATAAGACGCCATATTTTGTCTGCGCCCAGGTCAGGAACGAGTACTTCATCTCCATTCTGGACTGCCATATGAGGATGGGAGACATCTGCAGGAAAAGTTATCAAGGACGCATTCGCGACAAATTGCAATGGATCGTCTTCAGTAGGAACGATTTTTCCATTACCCGTGTTATACTTCCAAAAAGGCGACATCAGACTTCGCGTCATCGAGAATGATAATGGAAGGTAACTGACATTCATAACCGCAACTTGTCCCGTACTCAAAGGCGCAGCAAAAGCTGGAGCATCACCGCCGGTCTCATAGGTTTCCACCGCTTCACTCAACAAACCGGAATCTAAGATACTGAATGATTGCAAACCTCCGTCGGTGTTTTCATTCGTTGCACTATACTCTAACATTCAGTTAATCGTCCCATAATGGCTCTTTAACTACCGCTTACTAGAGTATACTCTTGTTTGTTGGATGAAGGGTAATCCATGACGGGTTCCCGCCCGTGGTAGAATTTCCAACAAAACTCAACGTATTATCATCCGAGTTGAAGACGTAAGTAGCAATAAACTGGCTGTAGCCGCCCGCGAGGAGAGTAAAGTTGACCATCTCAGATACGCCAGTGGTCGTGTGGTTTGCAGCAACGAGGTAAGTGTATAATTCAGAGTTTTAAAGGTCGTATTATATGGTTGAGTTGGACAATACGCTGTTGCCACCCAAGAGACCACCGAAGATCAATAGCAGTCGGTGAATTGTCTTATTATTAGCAGCGAAAAAGAAAGACAAGAGGAGTCAAAGACGGTTGAAAAGAACAACGGGCCTAAACACATTTATCCATGCTGAACGTGGCAAATATCATAGACATCCCTTTTGTCGGCTAAGTGACCAGTGATCCCGAAACTCGTCCGAAGCTCTGAACCATGCAGAAAAGAGGTCACAAGCGAAGCAGAGTAGAAATTAGTGCGAGCGGTTGGAGCTCTGTCAATCCAATCACGGACCATATCGTGGATAATCATCGGAGATTTACTATTTTGGACCGTGTAAATATAGCCACTCCGCTTATGTGATCAAAAGTAAACAGAACTCGCTCAGAAACTAAGTCCGCTTCTCTCGTATGAATCAAACCAGCGGATTGCTTGGACATTGTTTACTACTTGTACAATAATTTGATTATGATCTTTGCTTAATCATGAAATATAGATTATAAAATAGATCTTTATCAGCTGTTGAAAAGGGTAAAAGAGTGCCCCAGGCTGGATTGAACAACCGACCTTACCATTTTCTCGTTATACGAGTGGCACGCTCTACCACTGAGCTATAAGGGCTATGTCTCAGTTTACTTTTGAGTATCTATATCTTTACGCTCTCACATATGAACCAAAAATAGGTGTTTCATCATTGCATACATGTCATGACCATGAATTATCTCGCTTACAGGAGCTATAAGTGATGCATATACTATTTGTATGTCCATACTGTTTTGTGTTATTTGGCTACCCGAAGGGACAATCTTATCAGTGTGTGACATCTCAACGTGGCTTATCAATATGCACAACCTATAGCATGAATACCAAGTGAGCAATAGAGTATCGGATCGGATACTGACTATAATTGCTATCTAGTATCTCCCCCGGTCCTCCCTTGAACTTGTTTTCATATCTTCCGACACTTAGCTTCTTACTTAACTCTCTAATGTCTCGCGAAATCTTAGTAGGGTTCGGAGTCGACGTCGACGCCGTTGCAGGCTGGTATGCTATATATTTTTACTTCCCGAGATATATCATATTCTCGGCTAGATTTCTTATCAATAAGAAGTGCAAAGTTTCTAAGATTACTAAATATAATGTGTGTTCAGGCTTGGGTCGTATGGCGGTGAAGATTCTCCAGGAGACATCTCTCGTGTAAGCCCTCAGCGCTCAATAAAAAAAAAAAATTATTGTCCCGAATTGATCTTTTCTAGATGTGATTCACTAATTGCATATATGATGTGTAGGGAATGTACGCTGGTGAGGTCGGCGTCCCTAGGCTTCTCAAGCTTTTCAAGAAGTATAACATCACAACCACATGGTTTATCCCGGGTACGTGATGCATATACTTCCATTGTTTATCATCATCACATCAATATCCTGAACCCTAAATTGAAATTTCTTATGTGGTAATTTGTATAGGCCACAGTCTTGAGACATTTCCGGAGCAGATGGCTGCAGTCCGTGATGCAGGGCATGAGATGTTAGTATCCTAATTTTCCAGTGTCGGGGGCTTTGCATTGCTTACTCGTACTTATACACTGTATTGTAATATAGCGGGCTTCACGGATACTCTCACGAGGTGAGCTCTTCTCTTCTCATGTCTTACATGTTTCCAAAATATCCCCGAGTACGATACCACCGATGTCTGGTCTATACTAACCATCTTTCTTTCTTTCTCTCTCCTGGATCTCTCCTGGAGTGTTCCTATCAAAAAATCGATACGATACATGTTTTACGTTTATCTTCTTTCTCCCCCCTTTTCTTCTCCGTATCGGTTATTTACCCTCCCTAACTAATTATCATGTTTAACGTTAACGAAATATCTCAACAAATATCGGATAACTAAACACAAAAATGATAGAATCCGAAATCGATGAGTTTGGAACAACAACGCGATATTCTTGACTACACTCATAAGCTACTTACCGACTTCTGCGGAGGGAAGCCCCCGCTGGGTAGCGTTGCACCCTGGTGGGAAACTAGTAAGAAGGGACCGAGCTACTTTTGGAGAAGGGCATAGAATACGGTTAGTGTCTAATACTTACAACTTCATTTCTTCTAGATGATTACTGAGTGATGCGTTCAACTCTCAAATGAATCCATTTCTTTGTGGTTACTTCGGGCTTAATGACATAGATCATTCAAACATGGCTCATGAGTAAGTGTAACTAAATTTCGTCAATGCAATGAAATAAAATTCTTTGTTTTGCCCGGCAAAACGGGTAAAGCGGCAATTCCGACGCTAGAATCCTGACAATAGCTGATAACCATTATTACCTCTACTACATTGCAGCTCTCAGGCATATTATTTACGCGATGAAGATACTTGGACAATATCGACTACAATGGAAAAGCGGAGAGTTGGATGAAGCCATTACAACGCGGCAAGGAGACTGGCATTGTTGAGATTCCGGGTAATTGGTATGCATTAATAAGAAAAAACTAGAACCCTGTCTTGGTGATAAATTTGAGTGTTTTTTTTTTCTCTGTAAAGGTATCTGGACGATCTACCACCTATGATGTATGTAATGTTGAGATAATTTTATGTGCCTGCACGAAAAGAAGCTAATTGCAATCTCAGGTTCATCAAAGCTAGTTCCAATTCTCATGGATGGGTGTGCCTAATCTTACTTATCTACCTTGACCATACAGAACCTACTCATTCACATAAACACAGGTAAACACTCGAGATGTTATGGACATCTGGAAGGATACATTCACTTATCTCTATCGGTAAGTCCTAGATTAGATTAAAGCAACTAGAACCTAACTCTTCTAATGAATACTATCTTCCTTCGTAATAACTTTGCTAAATGACTTTCCGACAGCGAAGAGCAGGATTTCATTTTCCCAGTGACGATCCATCCGGATGTTAGCGGGTAAGGTATTTTTGTGTTTTGTTCTATTCCTGAATCACCATCCTAATCAATCCTTCAATGCTAACTGGTTTCTTCTTTCTCCTCACTGGCAATTACTATCATGCTGTCATCACCGGTCGTTTTATACGGCATCCTTCTAATCACCTTGCCTGTGGTCTGGTCTGGAACATCACTTCACCCATACGTGTAGACGTCCACACGTCCTCCTCATGCTAGTAAGTCTTTATAACCTGATATAATTAAACCACTCTACGGTTCCGGCTACCACTAGCCTATGAATCTCTATCTCCAAGGACATGGCCCTTCCTTTTGTAACTTAACATAACTAAAGTTGCTGTTGTCCTATCAGCATTAAAGGCTAATCTTGCTTCTTTTTTTTAAATTCGTTTTTTCACAGGAGAGCTTCATTGAATGGGTGAACACTCATGAACACGTCCGCTGGGTTCCAATGATTGAAATGGCACGAGCCTTCCGTGCTAAAAATGCTCCAGCCCAAGGCGCCAGAATGCCTACCGGATTCGTCTCAATTTAAGAACCCAACCTCCTCGGAGAATCCTCTCAAACTTCCCTCAAACTCTCCCGAACTTCTTTTTATTTTCTCCCTTTTCTCCAATTAAACCACAGAAGAAAGAAACAATGTGTAAGAAAGAAAAAAAGAATGCTTCTAATACAGATATCATTTCCAACTACGTGGTACGTATTGCCGTGACATCTTCTGTTTCTCTTTAGTTTTTTTGATTACCTCTTCAATCTGTTAAAACGCCGAGATTTCACTATGGGCTAGAGAATGAGGGATAGTAGATCTTGTTTTTTTTTTTTCTTCTCCTTGATATGTCCACACAAACTCCTCGGATCTCATAGGTCCCTCGTAGGCGCCATTAAACAGTCTTTTCAATTCTAGCCAATCTATCAATTTTGACTTCTATTGAAATTCATTCGCTACACACAGAGAGAGAGATTCGCCCACGAGGTTTATCCATCTAAAATGATGTATTAGTCTGTGGAGAAAGGGGGTGGGTTGGGTAAAGGTAGAAAGTAAAGAAAAATGAGATCGGATCTTTCATCTCCGAAATCTGAGCGGATTAATCTCTACGACTGGAGAAGGTGGGAGGGGTAGGTGGGTGAGGTGAGAGGTGAGCCGTAGGGCATCAACTGGTTTAGCCAAATCGTCGTTTCTTTACATGTGGCGCCAAACGTTTATTATTCTCCCTTATTCAACTTTCAAAACACTTTATACATACAGATCGATATTATACGTGAATTAATATTCCCCTCGCCCCTCCCTCACTCCCACTCTCCATCGCAACCGGAAGCAATATCCGAGTTTTCAGACCAACAATAAGATCTCATAAGGCACTATATCACAAAATATATGACAACTCTTGCATTAAGATTTATGTATTACATGTAATGTGTAACATGGTAGGAAATAAGATTTTGATCGTATGCTTTTTTTTAAATTGATGGAGAGAAGATCTCTGAGACACGTAAAATAATAATTTGTTGGCTCGTAGCGAGAAGGAACCTAAGGAACAATGAGCGCAAATATTTGGAAAAATGATTCTATTCGATTTATTAATATAGTAAAGAGAAACATGTATGGAATAATTCGTTAAAAGGGTATGGAGTTATGATGAGCGTCTTGAGCTAAGGCGTAATTTTTTTCGTTCTTTTGATTTATGTACCAAAAGAGTCAAGAAACAAAATGATAAATGTGAAGATAAAGAAAAGATCAAAAAGGTTCATGTCTACGTCCTAAAAAGGGTCATCATTCATCAAAAAAATCGTCCTATTCATACAGATGGCGTCCAAGAAAGATAGATAAATCCAGTCCAACACAAGAAACCCAAGCATCAGCAACAACAATTAAAATATGATCTATCAGCAAAAAAGGGGAGGTAGGCGGCTTTTACGAAACGACAGATAATAACTGCGTCTGATGGAGCCCTATAAAAAGATTCATCGATAATAGACAAAGAAACTTTAACAAAACAAATTTCCGTCACGGTGTTTAGGAGAAGGAAACACTGCCTTCAAGAACCCGGAAGCCTGAGGAGAGACATTTATCCCAGAGCCACCGAATGAGCAAGGATGCATAAAAGTTTTACATCAGTTCAATGTACCGTCATTATATTCAAAAACTGATGGAACAAGCATTTTACATCCGATCTCAATTTGAGACAAGTCACGTGCTGTGCGATTGGGTTTCCTCATCTTGGGGTACAGTCACTTGAGGCGAAGCAGACGACAATTTCTCTTCACTGAGACGAGTCTGCTTCTCGGCCAAAAGACGGTCATAGACAACTTGTAGTCTCCCTGCCTGAGTAAGAGCATGTAATCGGGGATGCGCAATCGCCTGAGTAGCGAACAGAGACTGAGGCTCTGCAGCGATCTCTGATCGAGCGCGTTCGAGGAGCTCTGCATCGACGTTATTCAACTTCAGTACTTGAGGCAACACAGCTTCTGTCAGCTGAGAAGCGGGCGACAACGGAACTTGTTGATGGGCATCTTGATAGCTCGAAAGAGTGTACGAGAGGATTCGCGCCGCAGGTGATGAAGGCGAGGGCGGAGGTGAATCCGAATCATCAACATCGGCTAATCCAAATCCAGCATCCCCACTTATGCCTTCACCTGTCAATTCAACAGGTACATCGAATTCCGGGATGCCGTTGGCACCTACACCATAACGCCGCGCTGCGTCTTTTTCATCCAGGAGCTCGATCCGTCTCAATGCGGGATTACGTGCGAGATCTACGAGGAAATTATTTAGTAGAGTCGGTCGGCGTGCACGGACTAGACGAAGAGATGGTGAGTTTGCGAGTGCCAGTGCCAGAGGATCAGGGGATGGTAAACCCGGAGACGGCAAGGGTGTTGGGCGATGATGAAAATCTACTTGGGTCTAAAATACCAAAGTTAGTAAGCCATACCCCAAGAAAGATATCATTAAGGAAGTGGGATGCCTAAGTTCGGAAGTCGGAAGCGCACAGCGCTTCCCGAAATGAGAATAACAGATCATTGATAGATAGAATCATAGCAAGCGTTATCAAAATAAGTGATGAGAGTGTACGCATATACCCGATGTGTGAAGTAAGAAAGAACAAACCGAGACCCCACAAAGTGTTAAAGTCATTTGTCCAATACAAGCAAACAACTGACATCTTACTGCGCCCATCAATTGGGTTCTGGCGTCTAAGGTTTAAAGGCTAGAGGCAAATAAAAACAAGAACAGGATAGAATAGAATAGAAGCACACTTATGATAAGAATGTATGCGAAACAGGGGGGTAACGAACAGAAGGAACACATCTACCCCAAAGGAAGAACTAGAACCCAAACTTTAACGGTTACTCACCAAAGAAGGCCAGCGTCTTACACCCATAGCAAGAGCATTGTAGTACATGAAAATAGCACTGCAGCTTAGATAGCCTCGTTGCTTGACTTCTAGGCGTATAGTATCTGGTAGATACATACTTAGAGCGGTGCATAATCGGTCCATGTCCTCACGTCCGGATATTTGGCCCTTCGGGTCCCGGTCGTCAATAAGCTGCAGTTGAACACTCTTCAGAGGCCTATGCATACCACAACGCTGAAAACGCTGGGCCTGGGCGACATCTAACTTCGGGAAGGGTGGCTTTTGATTAGCAGGTGGGCTTACGGCGGGTTTGGTAGCGTCTGAACTGAGCTCGTGGCGGCTTTCTTTCTCGCCATTGATTGAAGGGTTGGAGTGGGAAAGTGCACTACTACAAACACATCGGTTTGCAAGCAATTGAGCGCATTCAAGGAAGGCTTGCGAGGTAGACGGGCCGTCGACACGAAGTGAACTGACATGAAGGACGAGTTCGGGGTGGGCAGTAAGCGTCGCAGCTAGCTTGGCGCTTTGCTCACGTGTTCGGAAGTGGAGAGAGCTGTAGAGTAGCGGCTTCGCAATTCGCTCAAAGGTCTTGCATACAAGTAATACTGCCGTTGGACCAGTACAGGGATGTTGAACGTCGGATTGTAGTCGTTTCGTTTGTCGTGGTTTGAGAGCAAAAGCAATGATGAGTTCGATTATTTCCTCTGGCAAAGAGATCATGGCCGTGATTGAGAGTGGTCGTAATGTGAAACTGGATGAAGACGGTGAGAAGAAGGGTGTGTACCACAGACAAGCGAGATAGTTAGCAGTGGCTATATGGTTTGCATTGACAGAGAGTGTGATTTATATATAAGATTTCAATATTTTTATTCGGCAATATTTGAAAAGCCTGTGCCAGACCGCACTAACCGAAGAACCGACGGTTGAGTCCGTCAAAGACTCTGGAAACCAGATCAGGTCCGTCAAATAACAACGAAGACCAAGCCGAGCCGAAAACGATGAGATAGAGATCCCAGATGACTTTTTCTTTTTGAAATGGAACACTTATCAAATCTAGCTCACTGTCAAATCCAGGCCGATTTTCTCGTTCTCGTCGCGGAACAAGCCTAAACAGGGCAGACTCTTGCCAGCCATGGTTATTTGCTTATTTCGCCCTACCCGAGGCTCTCATTACCCGCGGCTTGGTGGCTTCATCACACTTGCACTAGCCCAAGAAGTCCTGTCTTTACACATCCTCTTTTCATTATTCCGGACTTAGCATCAATTCCAACAAGTAACCGTCACCGTCTTCATCCCTCACAAAATATACACGGCGTTTTCCACGCTACAAAAGGAAGCAACGAACGACTTTATTGACTCATGTTGATTCCTGTGGCGTATCTGCGTCTTTGACTTCTATCTGTTCCAGAACTCCCTTCATCTACTCCTCAGCGCCCGTTACAGTCTCAGAAGCAAGGGCTGTCCTACCGGGCCTGCTCCTTCAAGGGTACGGGTGCTATCTTAGCTCTTAGAATTTCATACCATGTGAATTATGCACATATAAGCACGATTCTAACTTGCTCTTGTTTGCTTCTAGACTAAAGCCTTTACGCATGATGGAAGGCTTTTGGGGGGGAACAGCAACGTGCTTTCTTCTCGTGAACTGAAAAAGGGAAAGTGTCTCCGCATTACACATTAGGATCTTGCCCAAGCCTTAGTTTGACCGCAGTCCACAACAACTATCTGCTATATGCTTGCACTCATCTCAAAGATTTTCAAAATAAGGACAATTAAACAAGATAGGCTTTCAGAGAGCGAGAGCAACTGGAGACGCCCGGAGTCGGAACAATCTTTTTCAATCTAAACGAGAGGAGAATGACAACATAAAATATGCTCTTATGCTACATGAACGCAGATTAATACGAATGGATGCATTAATGATTGAATGATTTTTCTTCTTAAAAGGGTCGATCGACTCTGAGAGTCCCCCTGCCGAAGCCACCAATTCATTGACCGCCAATCATACACCCATAACCTGACTTTTTGATAAGCATTAATCTCTCACAACCTTAATAAACCTCATATCGGGTATTTAGTTCTTCAATTTACTACCCATTGAAACCAAAAAAGTATTCGTTAACCCTGATATAGTGGTGAATTTGACCTGATCTCCCTTTCTTGATGTCATTATCTTCCGTAGCTAATTGGAATTTTCGGAAAGCAAACCTGTTGGTGGTGTTACCAACGCTTGCTATCTGTTTCAAAGATAAAGATTCAATCGTACAGTCTGATAGACTGACTTCCGACGGAACTTACTGACGCACGACTTCACTCTATCTTCCGGCCGAAAGAGCTTTGCCTCCTTACAAGTTCTTTCCCGAGTTCAATTTTTTTTCTCTCAGCTGGATTCATCCGTAAGGGTTTTGTTCCTTTCCTTCATCAGACCACCGATATTAGGATATCAATTTTCTTCCGGTGCCCTCAATCGTGTTCCCTCGTGTTCCCCGCTTTCCCCCCTCCATGGTAAACGTATACATGGTAATTTTCTATCTTACTGACATCAGATGTACCCTATCCGATTCTTCGCAATCCCTAACTTAGCCTCCGATTTTTTTCCACTCATAGATGCAGCTTACAAAGTCGTACAACATAGGGAACGAGGGGTTTCTGATGTCGCTAACACCGTGCAAAGTAGCCCATCAGTGCCCATTCTTCACCCCAGCACGACCCATGTGTGTAATCAACTTCTGTTCATTTGCATTCCTGAATGGCGGGGGAGAAGGGGTACGTTCTGAAAATTGAATCCAGAAACTGGTTGTATGACCACCAACATTCCTCCCTCCCTTTTTTTCAACCCTGTAAAAGGACAGGAGCAGAACGAGGCCTGCCTCCCCCTTAGCCATCCCTTCCATTCTTCATTCCCATTCCACACCGTCCATTCCAAACATTCTGTAAGAAAAAAGCACACGAGTACAAACACGGACCATTAGATCCTGTCGACATAGTGGTAAGGCTTACGCGACCGCGTAAGGGGAGGGAGAGAGGGGACACATCCATCTGTATCAATAAGGTATAGACTTAAAATACCGACCCTTACTGGTTAAATTAACGAATTAAACGAAAATAGTCGACAACACAGCCCATATTCAAGTTTCATTTTTGGTTCGGTCGGAATTTGTTAGATTTAGCCTTAGCCTATAAACAGCGGCAAAAGGTTAAAAACTAAAGGATAACAAAAAAAGGGAGACAAATAGAAATTCTTATTGCATTGCCTATTATGATTGTGTCTTACGATGATTGTCGTAGTAATGACGACAAGGAAAGATAAAAAGGAACCAAACTATAATGTTTCATCATCCCCGTTCTCGTAAATGCTGTAAGCAATACAAAAAAAATGTGCAGAACTGAAAGGGGGAAAATATTTCGCATTGTCCAATGATACTATTCAGAAAAACATGAAATCCCAGTTGGCCGCAAACCGCCTAAGGAGAGAGAAAAAAATCCCTCTTCGGTCAATCGGTTAAGGATGTCGCATCCGAATTTGTGGCTCCGAGCTTGACCACACACTCAAGCTGCCCTGGAGCAGCCGCGACTGTGCTGTAGCAACAAACGACACATTTAGCCAAAGAAAGTACGGCCACGTGCGGAAAGTCCAGAAAACGGGGGCTTGAAGGGATTAAAAATCATGGATAAATCCCGTTAAAATATTTTTCCCATGGATCTCTTGAGCGTATCTCTGTTTATCAGATTTTATGTAGATACAAGATTTCTTATAATACAAATACAAATTGATAGAAATTTTGACTGGTAAGGGGATGGTTGGAAAAGGAATGGAAATACTAAAAAGAATGATCTAGAAGGATAGTGAATAATTATATACACATTCATATCTAAAGAGTCAAGTAATTTAGCCCTAGTGAAAAGAAGACTGATAGCATCACATTATGTCTGGGCGTACATTTTTACATATTTGCGATATCTTCTGAATTGAGACCAACTTCTTCGAGCTCACTTATAGTCACATCACCTGTCGGATCAATGAGTAAGGCGGTCGTCAAAGTCGGGGCTAAGATAGAAGTTGCTGAAATGAGAAATTCTGATTCAGAGCCAGAGTCTTCAGGTTGAGTATCTTCATTCCCATCAACTCCCACGTTCACGCCGGGAGTTAAACTTGGAGAAGGGGTTGGCAAAACCAATGTGGCAAACAATGAAAAGAAGTCGTCATCCGACTGAACAGCAGATTCAGGGAAGTTTGAGCCCATACTCATGCTTACCACGTTCTCTTGAGGAGGCGACGCTGCAGTAAGTTCGACATCTAGACGCGTCGGATAGTCCAAATCCTGTAAATTCTGATCAGAACTGCCTGAGAGTGAGTTATCAAGCGAGATGTTGTAGTCATCATTTTGAAGTGTCGCAGTCCCTGAGCTCCCAGTTTCATCAGTTGCAATGCCTAGATCACCTGTAGCTGTATCAAGAGGACCCTCTTCCGGGGTAGAAGAACCGGGTACAGGATCAGAAACGCCAGAAACAGAGAAATCTGGTACAGAAGCATTGGTGCATCATCTAATGCATCACTATCCATAGAAATGTTAATAGAAATCCCACTTCGTCGACAGTATCTTTTGGAACATAATTCAAATCATCTTCAAATTGTGTAAGAGTTATGTCTTCCAGTGACCCTAGAGGTCCATTACTGCCATCATCATCATCTGAGCCTGTAACAGTGACTTCATCTTCACCAATTTCATTGAGAGTATCGAAGTTTAGGATATCACTATCAGTGTCACTCAAATCATCAGAGACCGAAGACGTGACGTTACTTTCTCCCACATCAACAGATAGGTTTTCTCCAGAATTCGTATCTGCGTTTCTGTTGCTTACTTCATCTTCAAAATCAACCCAATCTGAGCTGAAATTCAATACTGAGGGTAAATCAGTCTCGTCTAGTCCAGCCGTGTCAATTGAGATAGTACTGTCTTCAAAGCCTGGTTCATAGCCAGATTGGACACCAGGAGAGACACTAGCTGTATCCAAGTCAATGTCTAAGCTTTGATCAAGGCCACTAGAGTTTGTAATGTCTGAATCGCTCAAAAGATCTAATAGTTCATCAGGAGTAGTACTTTTGTCATCTTCAGTACTTGTTCGTTCACACGATCTTGAGTCGGGAGAAACTCGGTAACCTTGATCACAGTCTTCTACGACACAACGACCATCTTGACACGAGACATCTCGCACCCCATCGATACGTGAGCAATCCACTCCCGACGTCTCTTCTCCATTTCCATAAGGAGAAGGGTTAGCACAACCACCACATTGCTCAAGTGAGGTATATGTATTAATACATTCGTAAGGTCCTCCATACGAGAACGTTCCACAAACACTCTCTCTTGGATTAGAACATTTGACATCGGAGTCCGACGGGGGATATGCAACATTTGCATGACTAAAGCTTGTTGAAGGTATGGGAGATACAAATGAAGATGCACGTGAACGAAGAACAGGGGTTGGGCAGCCTCCAGGGAAATTCCCGCACCGACCATTACACTCGATACGAGGGTACTGACATTCACAATTTGACATAAGAGGTCGTGAATTTGATTTAACGAGAGTGAATCCATCCGTACATGTAAACCCGCAAGGGGCAGATTTGGTACATACGGCAATGGAATGAGGGGGATACATACAGTGCTTAGCATTTCCCGAGCCGATTATCTGGAGTTTTGGTACATTGAATCAAAGTATCAAAACAAGATGACTTAGGGGTACTTACAAAAGACTTGAATGCATCTTGGACTGATGAGGCACTAGAATGCGCCATCACGTTACGAAGAGCAGAATGGGATGCCAGATAGTCCGGGATACCGGTCATACAGAGGCATTGATTGATTCGTTCATCACCATAGACAAACTCGCTAGAAGACGGAAGTATAGAACTTAGGTTTGTACTAAGTTGTGTACAAGTATCAAGGATTGGCGTGTGTATAATAGGCCGCCGCCGTAATCGGGTAACAGTGGTTTCCGGAGCGGCGCGGCGCAGCATTGAGGCAAGAGCAAGAGGAAGAATACAGGTGAGTGATAGTATAGTGTGAGCTTTGAAAAGATACATTGTATCAATCTATTATGTTCGAAAGGAGTGCGTAGTTCAAAAGAGTGTGAGGTATCACAGGTAGTGAAATCCAAAGAATAGTACTATAGTTTGGGAGAAAAGGTCGGAGATATTAGAGATATCTTTTTAAGATTAGGCCGGAAACCTGCTAGCCACTTCTTCAATTGAAAACCAAGATGTTCGGATCGAGCCCAGTAGATTAGTCACGGTCATAGGGGGTTCAGTTGCTTCTCTCTTCTCATACTAGTAGTTGTTGAAACAAAGAAGTGAGGTTAGCTTATTATTAACGTATTTCCTTAAAAATATATTGACTAGGTTATTAAGAATAGGAAATGAAGCAGATGTCTAAAAGGCACTGAAGAAGAGTTCATATTTCGAGATGGATCAATAAATGAAACTTTATGATGTCACGGACGCGTTATGAGGCTACTGTGTCACGCGATGATACCAAATATGGTATAATCCCTGCGGTACGCTCATTTGATGCCGTCGATCTCACAGTTCAACTATCTTACTAACTGGAATTGAACGACCTGAGCTAAAAAAATACATTTTTTACCTTCTTCAACGTGAGTTTCCTTCTAACTCAAAGGCTCCGCACACTATGGGCTTATAAGAACTGCATTATAGTCATAAAATGCAAGCTGAAACTACTCAACAAAAGTCCGAGGAGGTTGCCCAGGCTCCTTCTGAATCTGTGGCGGCGGCTCCTGAGGTAGAGACAAAAACTGAGCAGGAAGCGGAGAAACCAGCAGGCACTGCTCCTCGTAGGTCCTCGCGGATCAAAAACACTTCAACTCCGGTAGCTTCTCCAGCAAAGAAAGAACCGACGAGAAAGCGCTCTGCTGACGCTGTCGATGGGGAGCGTCTACCAACGGTACCAAAAAGGTGAATGAAGATAATTGAAAGACGACCATATCTTGTCGACTCGTAGCTGGATAACTAAACATACTCGTGAATAACACAGGCTAAGACTGCAAAATCAAGGGGAGATGACGTCGGACTCGCGCTCGATGAGCCTTTACCCGATGTTGTCCTTAAAAATGAGGCAGAAGAAGATGTGAAGATTACCGACCTTGTAAAAGACGGGAAGAAAGGCGTCGTCTTCTTCCTTGTCCCTAAAGCTGACACACGTACGTTCTGTTCCGTTTGTGTATTTCCATCGATCACCCAATATTTCATGTTTAAAAATGCGACATTCCCTCTATCTGGGCGCTCTCGTTGTACTTATCACGACGGTTTGTGGGGATCCTCATATACCTTACATGGAGATATGTTCCTTGGCTAGTGAGGTGTACTTGACTAGAGATAGTAGCCTTAAGGCTCTCTGGCCGGAAATGAGACACATTTTTCAGAAACAACTCCATTTCCTTTTGTTATTCCAAGAAACAAGTTCACTGTCTCGTTGACATTGTCTATGGTTGGGACTTACGCAAATTTCTCACAGCGGGTTGTACGGCTCAAGCGTGCGGCTTTCGAGATATCTACCCTGATTTCACAACTCTCAATGTCGCCGTTTTCTGTCTCTCCGCAGACAAACCATCAGCACAGAGCAAATGGAAGGCAAAAGTTTGTGATTTTTTTGGCTCTTTATTGAATAACGTATCTTGAACCTGACTCTAAATTTAAAATATCTTAGAAATCATTGCCTTATGCTTTACTTTCTGACCCAGAACGCTCTCTGATTGGACCTCTTACCGGAACTACTGGTAAGACCCTTCGGAGCCATTTCATCTTCAATGCACAAGGTCGTCTTGTTGAAAAACGCATCCCAGTCAAGCCAGCTGAGAGGTTAGTATCATGTTTCATCTTCAGCCCTAGACAGCAACTAATTGATATAAACAATGCATATCATAGCCACGCTTGGCCCTTGAATTTATCCGAGCTCTTCTCGCCGCAGGAGACTCAACCTCAACAAACGATACAGAAAAGTCAGACAGAGCAGATATAGCGGCAGCTTCAGCAGCTGCGGACACATCTGTTGAAGCACCGCAAGTTCCTGGTGTACCGGTACAGGAAGAGGAAAAAGGAAAGACTCCTGGCCCTGCCTCTACCTCTACCTCTACCCCAGCCTCTGATGCAAAGACTGAAATTAGTACTGAGATAGGAACAGAGGATAAGATGGACGTTGACAAATCTGAAGAAGAAAAACTACACGAATCTAGTGAGGCAAAGAACGTGGAAGCCCCCGCTACGACTACCACGGAGATCGTGGCTCCTGTTGCGAGCAGCACGGACGCAGCTGCTGATGCTTAAGGCTGAAACGAACCGCACCGTTTTGAACGAAGGTCTATCTGAAAACTACAATAAAGGAATGCTAGGGGGAATGTGATTAATCAGACAATCAATAAATGGTGTTTCCTTGGGATTCACTCGCTATTTATGGCGTCTAAGCCTGCGACTTTTTTATATAGTAGTATTATGAACTTTTAACTCCTGTCCAAGTGCTATCGATTTGTATATTCAAACATGCATATCAGTGAAAATAATTATATGTCTTGCATCTTACACATATCTACTATAACTATTTTCTACTGGTGATATTGCTTATCTTTTATTATTATTCGATAAATCTATTTTGGCCCAAATGAATGATCTATTCATATACCTCATTGCAGGCAAAAAAAAAACAGCAAAATAAAGTCACATATAAGCAAAAATACCACAGGTCAAAATGCCAATAAACGCGACGTGATGATAGTACATATAGATCATTAATTGTCGTTCATGTTATTTTCTTACGGGTATCAACTATCATACATGCATTTGTCTAGTAGTACAACAAGCCCATAAACAGTCATCGGGCGTCAGAAACGTCATCAAAACGATAGAGCGGACAAAAGAAGGGAGACGAAGAGAAGATCGAATAACGTGTCAATACCAGAAGGACAGGTTGAAATAAAATACAACAAAGAAGTAAAAGAGGACCCCTACGATAAAAGCTTGATTAGTGTTTAGCATAGATTAGAGTTCCTGATATTCCCATTTCAATAGGTACCTTATCGCTCTGGAGGATTAGTCAACAACGCTTGGTCTTGGTCTGAAGCTTTCTCTTCGAGTACTGCGAGCTAGTACCCGAGCAGGCTGAAGAGTTGCACGGGATCGAGTATTTTGTATAGAAACCTTTGAAGAGGACATAAGGGCCGAGGCTGACACAGTACGGTTTTGTGAGGAGTTAGTTACTGAGGAATGGCCTAATCCAATACCAGCGCTTCTTGTACTTCGCTGTACTGTTGGTGGATTATTCCGAACCGGGTGTGTCTTTGCCGCCGCGCTTTTCGGTCTAGCAATCGATGTAATAGATGGTGTACGGGTCCGTTTCCGTAGAGTTGATGGCGCAGTGCCTGGATCGGCTACATAATTACCAGAATTCATATTCATTGCTCCTGAGCGGTTACCGAAAGGAACACGATGTGGAAGCTCACAAGTCTCTTGGGATCTAGTTCTAGAGGTTGACACAGCTCGTGGTTTCTGGGACCCAATCGGCATGATTTTAGCACGTTTATTTGGACCCAACTCTGAGTTTGAACTTCGTACCGCACTCGATTTGTTACTTGACGGAGTGACTGATCTAACAGGTACGGATCCCGCTCGAGGTTTGGAGCCTCGAACGTTATCCTTTATAGATGCCCCCATTGATTCTAGAATACCTAACACGCTAGAGCCATTGACAAGAAATGGTCGACCTTCTTCTTCCTCCCAGGCCGGAATCGATAAAAGCAACTCTTTTTCAAGCTGAAATGGAAGTTTATTAATTACCTGACTTCATACCATATTGTGTATGATACAAATAACTCACTCTTGGCTTCTCTCGACTAACCCGTTTACGCATCTTCTCTTCCCGGAGAAGTCTTCCTGGATCTCGTGGACCTCTACCTAGTAACCTATTCTGATCTTGTGCAGCGGCAGCGAGTTCCTTTTCTTCTTCGCAAATTTCAAAATACTTTCGTATATTAGCAAGCAATGGAGCTTTCCTACGCCGATCTCTTTGAGTCTCTTAATCTCATCTTCATGTACTGTCAATAGCTCCTCGGTGAATTCATCTATAATACAAGTACGTCATATGTAGATGTTGTAGCATTTGCAATCATACGTACCATCTATGAACGGTAGGAACTCCGTACGTTCTTCTTCACTAAACATGAGCTCATCCCAAATTGCTTCGATCTCCATACGAGCATTACCAATAAAGATACCCATGCGTTCTCCTTTCAACTCAAGCATCCGATCTAGCTCTGCCTCATACGACTGAACGATAGCTTCTGTGCTTCCTCGATTGTTCTCCACAAATTCGTCGATATCTGCATCTTCAACTCCAAGTCTCTTCCAAAGCCCCTCAAGTTGGTCGTATACCGATTGAATACGTGCCTCACGGGTAGCCTTTATCTCTTCGAGTGAGGATTTTGTCTTCTCCGCCCAAGTTATCAGTTCAATTGTTGGTTCTATTCTCTCTAGAACAAAAATAGAACTTGGCTCTATCGGTTTGCCTTCCGTATCGGCTTCATCCATACGTCTTATAAAAAGTGCATATATCTTCGAGTAATCTAGAGTACGGTCCTGTTCCGTGAGAAGCGGGGTACCGCTAACTTTACCCTTCGGACAGGGAGTAGGCGTTGATACTGATGGCCCAGGGATCAAAAAGGGATCAGATGAGTCACTTGAAGAGTTTATTTTATTATCTTTGGGAAGCTTCAATGAGCCTGAACGTGGGGAGTAAAGTGATGAGTCCTCTTCGAGGGCTGGAGGAGGAATACCCAGCTCTTGATATAACCAATCCATTTGTAGAAATGTATCTGATAAATCGTGTGTTCTTCGTATCTGAGGAGCTATATGTTTCAAAATACATAGGATCTCTCTACAAGCATCACACTTACAATTTCACTTTTCCCCTTAGCGACCTCTTTATCAAGTTTAGAAAATCTCTCGGGAGTAACGTCACGTAAGGTTTGTGTTTCCATCATACTTTCACCATATGTTGGAGGAGGTTCCATCACTTCGATGGAGAAGTACTCGGATCCAAGAACACGTGCAAGAGATATGATTCGATTGTTAGCGTTCATCAATTGTTCAAGTTTTGCCTTGTATAACTGTACTCTGTCAACAGCTCGTACTAATGATTATCAAGTGGCCTGAAGCTCACATGGTCTAGTTTGTCGAGGTGCTGAAGTAGCATCTCATGACGCACAGGGAGAACTGCTGCTTTCGCAGTTCGCCAACACTAGTACTTATGACTTTTGTATATCCGCCGAGTGCTTTTACATACGCTAGAGCTTTACGTTCAATTAAATCACATTTCTCCATCCATTTCTCGACTTCTTCCCTTCTAAGTTCTATCTGTTCTTCTATACATGATGCAAGTCTCTGATGCAAAGAGGAGATTTCGTCAGCTAGAGCGGATTCCGGTAATCCGAGTTGGGTATGAAAGGTAGGCAATAGTTGTGTTTGCGTTTGAAGATGAGTGTGCAATGAAGTGAGAAGGGATGATATTGTCGTTGGAAGATCCTCAGGACCCTCGAGGGTGATGAGCTGATGTCCATCCTGGGAAGTGTATTGCCGTCGTCGTTACGAGAAACCCTTTGTTCCTTGTGTCTGCCACCGACGCGTCTGAGCGTGATATGTGGTTGACGCGCGCTCGCGACTTCAACCATGCCTCGGCGGTTCCTTGATTACCGTGTTTGGTAAGTATTTTACACGGATCGTGCCAGTAATGATGATGTCGACCTGTTCACCCGTCACGGTAGACCGAACTCTCAGCTCAACATCGACGCTGCTTCATCAGCACCAAACGCCCTTTTCTTTTCCCTTTTCTTCCCTTTTCTTATCATACAAAGGCCATCGTGCCTGTGCCGCTCGCTTTCTTCTAATTCTTCTGTATATGCCTCATGTCTGTACAAGGTCACAAACACTCTGCTTCATCATCTCAAAACATCAAGGCTCAGCTTGCCAATGCCTATAATGAACTTGGAAAAGAGCTTTCTTCTCAGAAAATAAAGGTTGTTGGAAATTATACCTTGGGAAAGGTAATAGGCGAAGGTATGTATTTCTTTACCACCCAATAAAAGTCTACTTCATAGATATCGGTATTTCAGGAACCTATGGCAAAGTCAGACTAGGCACCCACCGGCTTACATCTACGCGTGTTGCAATAAAACAGATACCCAAAGCAATGTCCTCGGCTCTGACCCGAGAAATTCATCACCATCGTCGGTTGCATCATCCTCATGTAACGAAATTGTATGAAGTGATCGCGACAGAGAGCTCTATCTGGCTAGTCACGGAGCTTTGTTCAGGTGGAGAGCTTTTTGATTATCTAGCGGAGAAGGGGCGCCTTAGTGAAGAGGAAGCTCGTACAATTTTTGGTCAATTATGTCTTGCTGTTGGATATATCCATGAAAAGGGCGTGGTTCACAGGGATCTAAAGCTAGAGAATGTCCTACTGGATGAACGTTGTAGAATCAAGCTAGGGGATTTTGGATTTACACGGGAGTATGAGCGGGGCTCTTTGCTTGACACATATTGTGGAACTACTGGGTAGGAACATTATCTTATCAAATATCTATATCTCTCATACCCTAATCCTCTCGATTGTATATCTAGTTATGCTGCCCCGGAAATGCTGATGGCAAAGAAATATTTAGGACCAGGTGACGCCATCCCTCTATCTCATATTCTGATAATAACACTAACACAGTTCTCAGAGGTGGACATTTGGTCATTGGGTATCATTCTATACTGTTTGTTGACAGGTAGCCTACCTTTTGATGATGACGACGAAGCACGTATGCGAGAGAAGATCATTATATGTGAGTTTGATATTCCAGAGTGGCTTTCTCTAGGTGAGAAATATAGTTCCTTTCTATCAGAAGTAAACCTGACTTAAGTCTCGTCGTACAGATGCCCAAGATCTTGTTCGAGGCATACTCCAATTTGAACCATCCAAAAGGTTTACTATATCTCAAATTCTTGCACATCCTTGGTTTGCGACACCAAAAGCTACACCAAATATACCACCAGCGATACCTTGCTCTACTACCGAGGGCACACCAAATAGCCCGAATCCAGTGCAACACCTGCCGTCTCCATCAACTTCGGAATCTAGTTTCCATTCTGCTTCATCTGAGTTAACACAGCCTTCTGAGACTTCTTCTACTGTCGTAGATGATATGAGTTATCATAGTAACACTAGTCAAAGCACGATTAAGCAGAAAGAGAAACCGTTTGAACTGGCCGATCCCAGTTCAAAACAGCGGAAAAAGCGTAACTCCTCAAAACCTGAAACTGTCAAAGAAGAAGATGTATTTACTGCTTTTCGTTCAGCATCGAGAGATCCTTCACCCTCTCGGAGGAACAGTTCTTCACAACCAGCACCTCCATCATCATTTCCTACGCGTACCCCAGCTAGGACTAAACGGCGCTCAGTGTCCTCAAACCTGTCTCAACCTTCTTCTCCTGTCTCAGACAGTCACTTAGTTTATCTCCCACCTCAAGACTTTTCTTCACTTCTGAATTCCCCTGCACCGCTGTTGTTTTCTACTCCTCTGGAGCGTTCTTTATTGAATAATTTGAGTGCAATGGGATTTGACATAGGACAAATGGTACATTCGGTTCTGAGTGATGCCTGTGATGCGAGTGGAGCTCTATGGTGGATGCTGAAGCGGAAGGCTGAAAAGAAGGCCTTGGAAGCAGCATTGAAAAAAGCGAAAGAAGCTTCCTCGCGAGATCTTGATACTGAGGTGGAAACAGAGATTGAGAATCAGCCTACACCATCACCCTGTTACACCGATTCCCCAGCATTTGATCAAGTCCTACAGACTATCGATCAATCACGGTCAGCACCAGAACTCACTTTTGTACCTCCAACACCTACTGTTCCCGTCTCCCAACGGAAGAAGAACACAGCTTCTCCGCCTGTCACCCCTCCTAGGTCTAAGTCTCCTCGATCATTCCTTTCCCCAACCCCAACATCTCTGGAATCGATTAAATCCACCCCTTCAACGCCGAGTGCTAAGGATAAAGAATCAAAAGATGGGACGAAGGGCCGTAGTAATGCTAAACCGCGTTCTGGAAGTGTCAGTATTGTGCAGCGAGCCACTACGGCTGCCTAGAAGCTACAGGATTGATGCGGAAAAAATCAAATGAAGCTGTCAAAGAGAAGGACAAGGATAAAGATAAGGATAAAGAAAAAGACCACGAGCGTGAACGAGGGTCTTCCTCATCTGAGCGTAATGGTAGTACTTCTGCCAAGTTGACAAAATCTCCTCCCTTAAGGGCAATGAAGGATGTGCCCCCTATCCCTTCTACTCCAGAGAAGGATATGATGGCACCAACAAATCTTCCAAGTGCTTCTCCTTGGATAATGCCAATTGCGCGATCGTCTACCTTTAGTGTCGCACCGACTCCAATACATTCACCAGAAAATGGGAACAACTACGACCATAATTCTCAGAAGATGTCAGGTTCTCTGCGTAGCAGGACGAGCATACTTCATACATTCCGTATGTGGTTCAATGAAGACCGAAAGGGTAAGCGCAAAGCGTCTGTATCACAATCAAATGCACCTAGTACAGCGAATGTACCTGTGCCTCCATCTCCAGCTAGAACACGGGGTTCGTTCAGAAGGCGCGGGGGCTGGAATGGCTCAAAGCCACGAGCTAAGCGAGCTTCCGTTTCTTCGAGGCGCTCTAGCAGTGTTAATTCACGCCGGTCGTCAGTAACATCGATGCAGATGGTACTGATGGAAACACCCGTTCATGGCATGGACCATATTCAAAGACAAAGGAGTGATCCAAGCCGCCGTTCATTCACCCGAATTCAGAAATTGAACGCGAAGCCCATTCATCCCGCCCTTCTTCGATCCGGAGCTATAGTCAGAATCGGCACAGGAAATCTCCATCTGCAGGTTCAGGCGGTTCGGTAGCACGTCTTGGGAGAGCAGCCTCGCCTTTAAAGCAATATCATCGTCGCGCTGGTTCCAACTCATCGACTCGCGTTATGCGTCACACTCGACCTTCACATTCTCAGAATCTCAGTTCAGCCCATGTCCGTTCTAATTCAACCGCTTCTTCTATTCATTCACGGCAGTCTTCTCGACCTGGCTCATTCTATGACGCCTCGGAAACAGAAGGTGGGACTGGCTCCCCTTTATCTGCTTTGCAAAGATATCTCAACGAAACTCCACGCCGTGGAAACTATAGTACAGTCCACATTGCACACAAGAAACAGTCGGCATTGGTTGGACCTTCGGCACCATTTTCAACATCAGTGAATCGCCATAGTTGGAAGAAGGCATGGGGTACAGAACCCCCTGGTTGGCAGTCACGCCCTTCTCAGTTCCCAATTGAAGTGCTCGCTATATCCCCGTCCCTGATCAATCAATAACCATTCGGGATGTTTTCTCAGGGCCAGGGCGCCAGTCTATCAATCTTGATGACGACTCAGATTGGGTAGACGAAGATGATGATTTCCCAGCCTTTGTTGGTGGTCTAGGCCAGATTCCGACAAATGCTTCATCAAAGCTTAGTAATGAAACCCCTGTTAAACTTTCTCCGGCTCCTCGTAATAACAGGGGATCAAGGAAAGCTGGTCGAGGCCATGGTGGGGCTCGTTCTAGAGCTGGTCATTCGCCTGTAGCAAGTAACATGCCATTACCTAGTTCTGATGGTATCTTCAGTGATAAAAAGGAAAGCCTTGAGCCTTATGCAAATCGTCGACAACTCCCGAATGGGCGGGCTGGGCCTGCGTTTAGAGCGGCTGCTATAGTTGAGGAGGAGGAGGAAGAGGAGGAGGAAGATTGATTGCATTACGTTACATTATTTGTGTTTCGAAGAAATTGGTTTACATGTCTCATCGTTATTATTTTCACAATATACATTTTATACCTCTGTGGATTCCTGATTTCCTTGATATTTCCTTTCTTTACTTCTTTGTTAACTTAGTCCTCCAATCATGTTCTTAATTAGATTGTTCTATCTCTTCCCTTTTCTCTGCGGATCTTTCAAGTTCATAGCTTTTTTGCCCTTTAATTGCACTTTCATTTCTTTCAAGCTCAGAAATTTGATATCCCCGAGATTCACTTGGAAGTGACTTGGACTTCATCTGTTTAATAGCATATTGAGTTTGTTTTCAATACATACTTCTCTTCGTCGAATGATGGCATGAATCTTATATTGTAAAAGAAACAAATTGTTGCGGGTATCAATGATGTTACAGATGTGGCGGAGATATATATACGTGGAGACAGCATAGAAACAACAGGGACATTACATACAACTACAAATGAATTTGAATTACCAGTTCGCGTACATAAGTTGGCTACACTCCTATAAACTATAATCAGTCAACAGATCCCTTGAAGATAAAAATGGTGTAATGAGACAAACCTTTAGTCTACTTAGATTATGGGTGATTGCAACATTTATAATAGTTCTAAGTTTTCGTTTTACCTCAGCCTTGCTGATCATGAGTTGATAGTTCCCCGAACAATCACAATGTCTAGAGATATTATCTGATTGAATCTGTTTGCACCGAGAACACCTGAGATCTTGTTGAGCGAAGTTCCTCTCAAGTCGATAAAGTACTTGGATAAGAGAAAATTCAATAGCGACCCGGTCGTATTCTCCATCGCATTCTGGGCAATACCAGCGCATCTGCTCAAGCGATGTGGGAAGTAGCTCATCATCTCTGCAGAAATCGAAATCTTTAATATGGTCACAGTATCTGCACGTAACCATAGAGAGCTTGAGAGGGTCACAAGGGTTTCTGAAAATTGCCTGGTCCGAAAATTCCCTCACACCAACTAATTCCAAAAGATTTCTCTTCAAGATACCAATTTCGATCTGATACTCTTGCGCCAAGCCGAAGATGGCACAGGTGAATTTCACGAACTCGAGTGCTGGATCCGACATATGCAAATAGGAGCCTGGAAGCACTGGAAATGCGAAATCTTCAGCTTGTCCGTCATTAAGAATAGCTCTTTTATGCTCTTCCTGAATCGTAGATACTGCATGGAGCATTCTTCGCGTCAACTTTTGGGAAATGAAATTTCTAGTTTGGTCTAATTCCCTTGTTTTATGTACGTTACGCTGCGTGAGATCAGGGCCAAGATTTTGTACTACGCGAAGTGGGGTTCGCGTATTTTCGTCAACTTCGCGTTTTATTTTGGCCATTTGTACAATAAAGTATCGGACTATACTTTTGAAGTGGTCCTGAACTGCGGGAGGAAGGAATTTCTTAATGTTCCAATTCGAAGTTATTGCCAGCTGCTTTGGAGGAGTCAAAGCTAAAGGATCTTCACAGATAACGGCACCGTTATTTGCAGGATCCATATACAAGAGGAAGTCGTAAAAGCGATCCGTCCGAAGGTATACGTGTTTGAATAGTTCATTTGAGGTGACTGCCGAGTTTATGTATGTCGCATATGCATGTGCTGTTCCGGGAGGCTTCGATGTAACCAAGACAATTTTCGAAAAATCAGCATAAACGACATTAGAACCAAGACGCTTGAACTCAGCCAGTAGTTGGATGAAGGTTTTACGCATGAGACCATGCACAAAGCGCTGAATACTAGGCTCATACATTCTTGATGAGCTCGAAGAAACCCATCTCCAGAAGTGATCCAAGGTAATTGAAGCTGAGCAGTTTGGATCTTTTGCCTTGTCAAGTAGCCATGTCTTAACCATCTGTTTTAGCACAGCAAAGGTATGTGGTGGGAGGTTTGAGTCTCCTAGGGTCACGTTTGGCTGAGCATCACCGTTCGTGTAATCGTCTATCGTGTGTGAAGCCAAATCAAAAGCGGTAGCTCCGCTACTTCCTTCTAATTCATTTACAAGTGCCGATTGGAGAACAGCATCTATTGCAAGATTTCGCACCTGAACCGAAAGGCAGACGTTGGAGTAAAGCCCTGGAGTAAGGAATTCAGGATTGTTCATTTCCTCCGTTGGTGGGAAATCCTCTTCGATCCCACCTAAATCAGGTTTCTCATTACTTGACCACCATAAAACGATATCCTGTGATACAAGCCGTCTAGCCATTTCGACATCGCATATGAATAAGGGCTGATCATCCTCAATATGGCCAATAGGAATATCATAATATGCTGCTTGGGATATTGTCCTACAAAGCCAAGAGCCAAAGGCAAGATATCGGACGAATATTTTTTTGGGAACAACACTCTGCCACGGGAATACATCAAGGATATGGCTAGCTTTCGTCGAAGGCATGCGAAGTACAGGGAATTTAATCAGTTTTGGAACCATACTACTAAAATACGTGAAGTCTTTAGCAGAAGACAGAACAATTGTGTATGATTTGTTTTCAAGCGTGCCAAGTTCGCGTGAAAGGGCCTTCAGAGCAGCCGCCTCATTATTATGATAATCTGTTGTAGGTTGAAGTTCCATTGGATATTGGTAGGTCGTGAGTTTGCTCAGTTCATCTTGCTTTTTTGACTTTAGTTCATTGTATACAGTATCCAACCTTGGAATCGGCTGTCGTCGAGGTGCTGGATCAACAATATGCAACTTCAACACCCCATTTGGAAGGAAAAGTGCATAGACATGAACAGGTGAAGAGGGAGCAAAGGCATGGTAGAGGAACAGGTATTTGAGAGGTTTCCCACAATCAAGATAAGGCTTACGGGTTTGAACAACCGACCTGTCTATTTGTCTGAGATCAACCCCATCATCACGAGCTCTGTTCAGCGTCAGACCCTTTTCGTCCGTTGTACAGGTTACTCCCAGTTTCATCAGCGCGCGAATCACTAGGGGAACCTTTTGATAGTTCTTAGATATATGAAGGAATATAATGAGATGTAGGTATTTACCTGAAGTTCATATGCCCCGTCTACATTGGGATTATTGATCTCATTCGTAAAATGGCTTTCGCCTTGGAGAAAAACATCTTCTGGCATGGAGTATTTATATAGGTTGAGACACTGGCGGTCCCGAGGTAAAGTCCGGATTACCCGTTCTCGGGTATAATACACCTCGAACTTATCTCTTTTGGGGGAGTTTTGAAGTTGAGATAAAACTCACGAGGGATACGTAGGGTAACAGGGATCAGCTCTGCATTGACACATAGCCACATGGTGAAACGACCACGATTCATAGGCCTGATCTGTACGATATCCCAATGGCGAGAGATAGGGGTCCTTACACCCCTAAACATTGCGGGGATAGAAGGATCAACACTATCAATGGTATGAGACTGTAGCCTCGCCCTCCAACGATATTTTACAGCTTGAAGCCATTTTGGATAACTTTTCCTCGGATCCGGCAAAGATGGGAGTTCCTCACTTTCCAATGCAGATTTTCGAGACGACTTTTTGGAGACAACAATACGTGAACTATGTGATTCTCCCGTGTTATTAACTCCAAAATCTTCCATATCATGGATGTTATCTTTCTGTATATGGACGTCCTCTGTGATAGTCTTCTTGAAGAAATCCGTAACCTTGTGTTGCTTGAATTTGTCATCTAGTGCCATAACACGTCGATGCAACCAATCAGGATGGCGGATACGAGGTACTGGATTAGGTACCTTTTGCATGGCCGCTGGAATAGTGATCAGTTTCTGAATCACAGACCCGAATCTTTCGATATAATAATCCCAATCTAAAATCGAACGTAGGTCGAAATTAGAAAGACTATTATCCTTGAGCCATTTACGAAGATACATTCTTTTTATGCTTTCCTCTGCAGAGAAGATAGCAATCGGAACAGCACGATCAGTCACAGGGGAGCCTACTGGTTTTGCTGAGATTATGAATTTACACGCTAGTCCCTTATCCTTAACCATTTGGTCTCCCAAGAACTCTGCTAGACGCCGAGCGGTGCTAATCGATGTTGACTTTTGGCCCGCATACTCTGCGAGCGTTTTCGACATACTTCTGTTTTCTGCAATAAGATCAACTAGTTCTTCGTCGCTCAAACTTTCTGCCTTGCTGAATAAAACGTCTAGCCACCTATCTGCAATCTCTGCGACAGCAGAGTAACATTCTTGTGTAGTTGACCCTAATAAGAATTTTTCGAAAATTTGTGACTGGAAAATTTTGATCAGTTGTAGTTCACCTCTTCGCTTGACCTCAAAGCCTTTGAGCTCCGCCAGAGAACCGTCATCATTGAAGACGGCATATCGTTTCTTGAGAAGTTTATCTTCTTCCTTAGAGGAGGGAAGGATCATTGCTTTATAAGGTCCGTCCAGTTCAAAGAAGATGGAATTTTCGCTATGAACCTTATACTCGCCGGTCTCAGGATCCAGGTCATGGTATTGATGGTTTGTAAATTTGGCGTGAACAAGATGGTTAAGCATCGTACAAGGGTAAGAAAAGCCAATAGTTTTTCCGTTCTTGAGCTCAAATTTGAAATTTTCAGGGAACACACCGGGAAGCATACACCAGATACCGTCCGTATCTAATTCCAGGGGGCGCCCGACTTGTTCAACGAGTTGTCGAGCCAGTTGGATAATCGTGGCGCCCGTAAGACAGGTGATTCCAGCCATCTCCATTGAATGCCAGCGTGCTCCTTTCCTCATGACATATCCATAGAAGGAGTTCAAGATACACTTATGGGCTAGCTGTAACGAATCATAGATAACAATCATTTTCTTCGCTTCTTCGATTTCAGCCATGGCTCCGCCCGTTCCAAGCACGTTATCCAATTTTTTCTTCCAGGTCTTATGGAGACCCTTGTATTCGTATCGCCGATCACGAAAGCGTCGAACTGTATCTACATAAAAAGGATTCTCTCTTTGACAGATTATGGTCTCTCGTTGCACAACTCGGGTCTCCTTTGTTTTCTTATAGACTTTGCGGGAGTAATCTCCAAGGCGTTTGTGCAATAATGCACTCTGCTCGGAAGGAGAAAGATCGGAAAAACGTCTCTGGGGATCATTGGGACGCTTTGGAGGGAACCACTCTTGGTTTAATGCGTGCCGAACCATATTATATTCATCCCGTTGTGCAGGGAAATACTCCCCTCGCCATGCCCAGGTCATTCGACGGTCGCAAGTTTTACCAGGACGATTATAGTCACAAACAGCACATACAGATTCGTCAACAACAGAATCCGGCTGTAGTCGATTTGATAACATGATATTCGGATACATAGCGGCGACATCCAAATGGTATATCAGCGGTTTGTCAAATCGGAGAGGATTGTCTCGCATGAGCTCCAGGGCAGATTGTATTTCATCCTTAACTTGTTTATAGTTTTTCACGTCGTCCAATGAGCTCTTGAATTCGTCAACGATACAGAACGTCAACGCCGCATCAAGCTCATCAATAAGCTATAGATTATATTAGTCAACTTCGCGTTGTACTACGAATGTGTGAAGTTAGAACTCACCTGCTGGGCCGCAGAAGGAACGATTTTGAAATGTGTTGCAATGTCACTTCTGAACACACCAGCCTCTAAAGCCTCCACATGTCCACCAACGTAGGTCTCCGAAGAAAGTAGATGCCCTTCAAACATGTTTCCATGAGGGTCTTCGTGTCTATTTGGCATGATAATGTGTCCCCTATATGCTTCAACCTAGTAATGCATATATCATCGACGCAGGTCAGTCATAGGATTCAGTGTGCAACTTTAGCTTCTCACCATCAGTAATGTCTCACAGAGAGTTCCCGTACCCTTCCTTAGAACTTCATCAGGACAGAGCGGAATAATGTTGCAAAGCGAGAAGATGAACGGATGAACATATTTCATATAAAGATAGTAGGTTGCAACAGCATCTGAAACTGAATACTGAGCAAGAGTCTGGGGCTGTTCCATAGCGTAGCTATAGAAAAAACTTTAATCCATTTTTATCCAGTATGAGGAAGATTAAGACTCACGGCGTCATAAGTTCGGGGTCTAATTCGATTGGATCGTAACCCAATTTTGCTGTTGTAACAGCTTTCAATCCTTGACTTCCCTGAGGAAGATACGAATCACGTTTCACCCATCTAAAACAGTCCATGTGTACACAAGTGCGACTTTTGAACTCATCCTCTGAGTCCTTAGCGAAGCCAATCTCAAGGAACATATCTATTCCATGTGCTTTTGCACGAGCGCAAAGGAATGGGAAATCGAAAAAGTCGCCGTTGAATGTGGCTAAGACGGTAGGTCTAACTTCCTGCACGTGTCTAAAGAAGCGCATTATGGTCGCTGCTTCGTCTGCTTCATTAAAGACAATAAAAGGTCCGTCGAGGCCTTCCTTCGGGGTATACTCAAAATCTTCAATATCCTCGCTAACAATCTCACGATTTGTTATGAGGAAGCCCTGTCCGTCAATCATATATGATATCATCATGACCTGATCTGTTGCACTATCAGGAAACTTGAGAGGGGCTTTGGTCGTTTCGATATCGTAGGCCAGAACCACCGGATCGGCTCGCTTGACCCGATCCATAGGCTTCATCTGAGGGTGACCAGCTGTAAAGGAAATAGTGTACCAAAGCCCAACCCGTATTTCGTTATCAATGGCAACACGCAGATAATACGGAACATCATATTCTCGGACGTCAATAATTGCTTCACGGGGGTCAGCCCCCTTCAGATTTTTCGAGTTTCCATTCATTTCGTCCGCCTCAGCCGCCCAGGACGTCTCAACTGCTACACACGCACTTGCTTCGGACATGTTGATAACTTCCGCAAAAGCATCGACGGCATTAAGTTTCGCGCCGTTTGCTTGTGCTAAAGGGACGATATCCCGCCGCACAGTCAATAGATCAGAAACATTACGAAAACAAAGCTGCAGATAAAGTCGACGATGCCCCATGAGATGATTCGGAAGTTTTAAGTCTTCCTTAAGCTCGCGCGATATACGGCATAAGAGACCTTCATATTTCTTCATAAGCCATTCTTCAACCACGGTTTCCATCCCCGCCTAGAAAATGTTAGAAAAAGGCAACTATCTAGAGCTCTATTAGATGACTTGCTTTACAAGACACACAGAAGTACGGCTCGTATAATAGTGTCGTTTTGAACAGGTTACCATCTTCTTCGATGAAATAGAAGTCTACTGCAGCTTTTCCGGAAGGATGGTCTGGGTCTCTTATCAAAGTCTAAGCAACTATGTTAGTAGGTAGAAAAGTAACTCTAAAGACACTACATACTGGATGCATATTAACTAGCCACCCTTCCTTTCTTGGACCTTCTTGATTTCTTTTGAAGCCGAGTTTTTCGTCAATTTCATCATTAAGATCAACTTTCTCAAATCTTTCAGCCAGCTGAGTACCTTCTTCATCCTTTGTTGGAACCGCAACAATCGCGTTCGCATTAGATCCTCCACGACCACTTCTTCCGCGTCCGCCCCTTGTAGATCCTCCATTATAGCGTCCACCTCCTCTGAAGCTTCCACGAGATTTGCGCGATGCAGTGAGACCAAATGTACCCCCGCCCCGCCGCGACATGGTGTGATGAGAGGAGCGTCAATGCAATTCAAATGAGATGGATACGCGAGTCGTCACACGCGATTTACATACATGTCACAGTCTGCTGTAGCCACTCACCTTCAACTGTCTCTGAATGTGATTCCAACAACAGGACTACCTTGACCTCGTCACTTTATCACATATGGAACAGGAGTCAGATGTGCAGGTACATACTATTAACTTAGATTACTAATTTAAGACAGCTCACCTTTCCTGAAACTCGAAGCAAAAAAGAAGTGAATGGGTAAAACTTGTTAGTAGGAATGGGTTCTCGTTTCTAATTCGCCGTGAAGTTGCTATGGGGAGTGGGCTATTGAGGAATATGCTAGACAGCTAGTGGATTTTCTCTTGTCTCCTCAGATCATATAGAGCTTATCCACTAAACTAGGTGACTTCAGCGAGTCATTAACTGGTATTATACACATTGATCAAAGGTGATCTCAATAAATACACGCTTAAAGCTGTTCAGTAGAGAACATAACTAACTTCTTGTAGTGGAATCGTTGTCGAGAAGCTAGCGGAATATCTTATGTACAAAAAACTTTACGAACGTGCTGCCCGAAAGATATACCAGATTTTCAGGAACGAATTATCCCTGAGATTGCACTTGAACTGTGAGTAAAGAAAACGTAGCAAATGAAGTTGTTCTCAATTATTTTCTCCATAGACTGGTGGCCTCTGACTTTTATGAGGCTTGATGGTATAACTGTTATCACTTAGTGTGTAGCCATATAGTCCGGTATGCCGTGACGATGCATTATATATTGTTCTCGCCACATATCATGTGTTTGGATAACTGAATAAATGGGCGCTTTATGAAATGTGCCATAATTATTCAATTCTAAATTTATCAGAATTATATTATAAATCATTAAATGATAATCATAGCACGTGTAGGGGGCAGGCGTTTATAGCAATGCGCTTATTCTTATATCGATATTAGGTTATATGAGGCTGTACTCGACGAGGGCTCTCTTGCCCTCAAAACGGGCCATCACTCTTATACCCTGCTTCGTCCTTGGTAGCTTCACGAGTTAAAAATTCTTTCATGACGACTGACAGACGCGATCCTCCACTTCGACCATGGGAAAAAAGAATCATTAAGACAATGTTCAGTCGTCTGACCCACATCAAGTTACTATCCGTAGCCGCTGCCCGTCTTGACGTGGATAGTAACATGAAAGGGGATAATTACTTCAAAGGGGCATTGGTCTTCTCAAGGAGTCGAATTACAAATGAAAAACAGTTTCGCTTTGTCGATTTGCGAATACGAGAAAATTCCCCTTTGAATGGGGAGCTCGTGTGGCTTTTTGATATAAGTACCTCAACATCTCTTAACAAAGATACGGACACAGATCAAGAGAGAAGTTATATTCTATCCGATTTTGATCCAGTTAGTTACTCTTATATTCCCTTTATACTAGTTCATGCCACTGATGTACACTCAGAAAGTGACACATAGGATTACATTTTGCGATGACACCGAGACACAAAAGCTCGTTGATAGATTCAACAGGCAACAAAGTAAAAACTTGAAGCAAGAGATGAAACTTCCGGAACTTTCAAGCTCAAGTGCTCAGGAAGATTTACCTAACTTAAGCCATAATAACATCCGAAATATTGATGAAAACAAAAGTGAACTAGATTGTGATCAGTTGACTGAAAATAGAGAGTCAAGCCTCCAAAAAGATGATGATGATGATGATGATATCAAAGTAAGGACTGTCTACTTCAAAGACCAGATCATGTCTGATTGTTAATCTTAACGATATTACTCAAAAACTCAAAAGGACGGCGTTATGCCGGTACTTGGCATAGATAATTTGATGAATGCTCCTTCGACCAAGATCCCAGAATCTTCTTCGCATCCCCCTTCACTCGTAGAGAGCTCACCGAGTGGATGGTCATTTACCTATAACGAGAAGTCGTACAATATCCCTGATATTACTAGAAGAGTAAAGGACCGTAGTCGTGCAGAGCGAGTAGGTGCATTTGGAATTGTTGCTGCTGGAAGTTGTAATGGAATGAAGGTAGCAATAAAGTCGATGCGAAAACAGAGTTGTAACAACCAGCGAGCTGAGAGGGATGTATATAATAATGTAAAAAACTTTCTCACAACGTTAAAGGATAGTAGGAGACTAATTCATTTGGGTAGTTTTTCAGAAATGAGGTTGCAATACTTAGCGAGATGCATCACTCAAATGTAATCTCTCTTGCTGGTGTCTTCATTCCCGATTTTGGAGAAAAATGTATAATAATGCCGTTCATAGAAGATGATTCCTTAAGTAAAAACGCAAAGAAACATTATTCAACTTGCAACTCGTTTCTTCTATTTGTACGTCATTCATCCTTTGTTTACAAAACGTAAGATTAACGTTAGAGAATACTATTCCAAGGCATATCAGATAGCCGATGGCTTAAATTATATACATATGCTGAACGTTATTCATGGAGATATTAAGCCTGTGGGCAACCTCTCTGATCTAAACTGATATCTATTAACTGTACTTCCAAATTTTCTAGTCGAATATTCTTGTCAACGAAAAAGGAACCCCAATCATTATCGACTTCGGATTAGCCTCCTACTGCAATAACGTCCAACGAAGATCTCTTTTCGAGCCAGAATCAGGGACAATTTACTACATGTCCCCTGAATTGCATATCTCAACCCGTCCTGGATATTCTATCACTAAGATGAGTGATGTATGGGCCTTTGGGATGCTCTTGCTCGCGGTATTATACTTGCTTTGACCTTCTTTTATTGAGACTAATATAGAACTTAATCCTATTAGTTATTGTCCGGTGATCGACCTTTCAAGGACATGGATAAAGCGTCAATCGCTATAGCCCTGAAACGAAGGGAGTTGCCTCGTCGGCCAATCCATCCCGGTTGCACGAATAACCTCTGGGACCTCGTGCAGCTTTGCTGGGAAGAAGACCCAGAAGCACGAATAAAATCAGAAGAAGTATATAAAATGTTACAGACTTTCGTGCAGTAATAACCATATTCATGGTATATCGTATGTACAAATGGTATAAATCCATCTTATTTGGGCTATATAACGAGTGCAACATCCAAGAAGCATTACAATGCGGCGCTGATAATGGTACTTATATGAATGAGGCGAAGTAAGAAGCTGTACGAACTTCTTTGCATGCGGCGGTGAAGTTCTACGTTGTACATCGAAAGCTCCTATCTTGCCAGTATCAACAAACTTCTTTTCTCACTCGGATCGAGTCAATGTAATAGCTAGAGAATGAAGCGAGTCACTTAAGAACAGTGCCAAAATTAGCAGAGTTGAAATTATATTCATTATCATCTTCTTTCATCATATGATTCAAACAAACTATAAAACTAGAAGCTGTCACCTTTATTTAGTTCTAGTAGTAGCTCTACCCCTCCTCCTCTCATCTGTTATTCGTATAAATGTCGACGCTGTGGCTAAGGCTAGATCCCCGCTCTCTGCAAGGCAGACTAGTGAACAACGAGCTTGCTAAAGCCGAGGCTACATTAGCATCCGTAGCAAGTTTTAATACTCCCAGGATTTCCTCATGGATAGTTCGTAGTGCAGCCAAGGCGAGTATACGCTTCACATCCACAATGGAATCTATGACTGTTCCTGGGGTGCTTTTACTTGCTTGGGGAAGAGAAGCTAGTAGAAATGACTATATACTGTTACTAGTCAATGTTCAAGAAAGTGGCCAATCAGATGAGAATGGAACAGTAACATGGTTCGAAGTAATAGATACCCATGCATATATTGAAATTCTACAAAACGAAGTATATGTGATCAATGGCGCTGTAAGTCAAATCCCGGTAGATTAACCTTTTGAAATGCTAAGTTTTGAGATAAACACAGAGCCGTGACGCGGCTAAATCAACAATAGAGATATTGTTCTTGAATCTCCAAGATCTGGTGCAATTTAACGAGGCACTACAAGGCGCTTTAGAGCTGAGGGGGGCGCAAGAAAGCATAGGATATATCCAGGATCCTGAAGGTATTTTTTCTGTATATTTTACTGTGCCTAAAAAGTAGCTTATACATGCAAAACTCGGAAAAATCTATGAAGACTCGAAACAATCCAATGAGACAAATATCATGTGTGCAAATAAGTCTCAGTTGTGTACTAGATTCAATACAACATTAAGACGTTTTAGCACTTCTGAAATGTCTACAAGAAAAGTTGAAGAGTGGCAGAACTCCACTCTGGCGTACCTAGCAACTCATTATCAAAATAAACCATTATATGAAAGCTCTGGCACTTACAGCTCATTGCCAATGGACTCATCCATAACACCAAGTCCACCGGTAGTATACCCACCAAAAGACTCAGAGAAAAAAAATTCCAGACAGTGGACAGCGATGATAAGAGGGAAATCATGCTCCATACCGGATATTACATACGATCTCAAGGATATTGATATTTGCGAGAGGGAAGTAGGTGGGTTTAGTGTAATTCGAAGGGGGAAATTCCAAGGAAAGCTTGTCGCTATTAAGGAAATAAGGTGTAGCAGTGTCAGAAAGTTTGAGTACGAGGAGGATAGAACTGTTATGAAAACGTCCAAGGTGAGAATTATCTAAAATAGTGAAAACTTTATGAATAGCACTCAACTTATCTATCAGCGATTTCGGAGAGAAATCGTGATGGCAATGGTGTGCAACAAGCTAAAGCACCCTCACCTTCTCGAGTTTCTCGGAGTTGCCGTTTCAGAAGATATCGGAGCCTGCATTGTTATGCCTTGGATGAAAAACGGTGATGTCTTTGCATTCGTAAGAAGGGGCGAAAATTCAGATGTACCAAGACTTCCTATCGTAAGCTCCTCGATACACGTGAGTTGATATTCTGAATTGATCAGAAGAACAGATAAAAGGTACATTGAAGGGAGTCTCCTATCTTCATCACAAGGGTTTCAATCACGGAGATCTTAAGGCCGTAAGCTTTGGATTTTATCACATTTTTTGTTGTCTAACTAGATGAGTACAGCCTAATGTTTTGATGTCTGATGATATGACTCCGAAGATTATTGACTATGGAATGTCTTCGAGTCCGTGTCTGGGCCATGACTTATCTCGTTCATTGCAAAACGCGGGAAATGCACAGTGGATGGCCTGTGAATTGCTGTTTGGTGAACCTAATGACAGGACATATGCGTCGGATATCTGGGCGTTCGGAATGTTTATGATTGAGGTAAATTATACTTTTTTATAATAGATAATCTCAGCTTAGATGACTGTAGGTACTAACAGCTGAGCTTCCCTTTCCCGGGAAGACAAAGGCAGATATTATACTCTCAATATTCAAAAACGAGCTTCCAGCCCGTCCTAGTCATAAGGAATGTTCAGATGAGCTGTGGGATTTGATTTGCAGCTGCTGGGAGAGAAATCCGGAAGAGAGGATAACAGCGGAGCGAATGTTACAGGACATCTACACTTGATTTATCTACTGAGCACATTAGTGCATGCATGCATATATAACATTAGATGACAAATCAATCAGTGAATCATATTTGTAAGCAGTTTATCCTGATAATGATGATATTTCCATTCAAGGAAATCATCAAGGGTACTCGTGTCTGAACTCGTTCCACAGCAATTCTGGTGGTGACTTTCACTTATAACACGCTTCTTCACTGCCCTACGCCCACGAATACGGCCAAATCCACTCTTCTTGACAAAGCGATACTGCTTGATAGTCCTTACTGAGCTAGGAAACCTTTTAATAGTCGGTCAACATGCCGTCATTTCAGTCGACGATGAGTGCTGAGGAAAAGACCCGCGTCAAGAGTGTTCTCTCTGCGGATAACAAAATACTTATGGCGTCTGTCGCTCGGATCTATTATGCACATCCAGACCCTAACTCATGGACGTTCTCCGGAGAGCAAGGAGGTTTAGCCTTTGTTAAGGACAAAACTAATGGATTATACTACTTCAAACTTGTTGACCTGCAAGGTACAAGAGGTGTTATCTGGGAGCATGAACTCTACGAGGATTTCACACTTAATGAAGACAGACCATTTTTTCACTCGTTTGCTGGTGACGTGAGCTAAATTCGCAACCTTTGCGGTGATATATCATCAAAAGTTATTGATTGCATATGATAGGAATGTATGATAGGCCTGGTATATACTGATGAAGGAGAGGCAAGCTCGTTCTTGAAAGTAGTTACGAAGAAGAAGGCTGCCATAGGTATGTATCTCCTCTTAGGCATCTTTTGGCAACTTGAAAGTATTTCAATGTATCATCTGTTCATTTATACATCTATCAATATTTTGTGGCTTGCATGCCAATTTTAATTTCCAAGTGCATACGTCCACGCATGCATAGACTGAGCTTTATGCACTTCTTTAGAGTCATGTTTTTAGCGGGACTCTTTTTTTGACTGATTTTTTTCTATATATGATTAGGCAAAGCGAAGACTAGGGCTGCACAGAAGAAAACAAAAAGCGGGAGTAAAGGTGGTAAAATTCTAAAATCTCTTATATCGGGACCACAGGCAGGCTCTTTTCGACATGTATCACATATGGGCTACGATCCAGATAAAGGTTTCACCTCAGATAATGTTGACCCTTCATGGATGACTTTCCTGAACCAACTTGAATCACATGGTGTTGATGCTGCCCTCATCGCTGAAAATATGGATTTCATCAAAGATTTTGTACGAGATGCCCAGCAGCCAAAGTCAAAGGCTTCGAAATCAAAATCAACCGACGCAAATGCTGCAAAGAAATCATCGGCGCCTACTTCTCCTCAGTCTAAACCACCAGCACCGCAAGCTCCAGCGACTCGCAAGAAATCTCAACGCTCAAGTACCCAGAAACCTCCACCTCCGGTCCCGCGGAGAGGGCATACACAGTCGGACTCAGTCACCTCTGTGTCATCTCCAGCTACTGATGCATCTCCATCGAAATCATCTGTGCCGCCGCCCCCGCCTCCTCCGCCTGTCGCACCAGCAGTGCCAGTAGCAACCACAGCCCCTACAGCCCCTGTTGCAGTAGCCTCTACTCCCACACCACCACCTCCTTCACGTGCACCGCCTCCAGTAGCAGCTCCCCCTCCCCCTCCAGCGCCTCCGAGTCGTCCTGCTGTTCCATCTGTAGCACCTCCTCTCCCCCCGGCCGGCCTAGTGCTAGCAATGGAGCGACTGCAAGTTCTCCGTCTCCTCATCCAGTCAGTGTACCACCACCTCCTCCCCCTCCTCCAGCAGCAACAGCACCACCACCACCACCACCTCCTCCTCCCCCAGTGACAACGGCACCTCCACCACCTCCACCACCTCCTGCAGGCGTTCCCCCACCGCCCCCACCTCCAGCAGTGGCTACTAGTATACCAGCATCTCAAACAGGTCGCAATGCTCTGTTAGAATCTATTCAAGGCAAGGGTATACATTCTCTACGAAAAACGAACGGACCGAACGAAAGCGTTGCTCCTGGACTAGGCCGTGTTGCTGGTTCGCCGGCACCTCAGAGTCCGTCTCCTGCTGAAGATGCGGCTGCTGCGGGTGGAGGTGACTTGGCTGCTGCGTTAGCCGCTGCATTGACGCAAAGAAATAAGAAACTTGGTGATAGTGATGACGAGGATGACGAAGAGGAATGGGATTGAGGTGTCGAACTCACGATCAACAAAAATCTTATAACGTTTACCAACGATCTCACGACGATGGAATCTAGATACCTGTATTTTAAGATCAAGTCCAAACTAGAAACCCGAAACGTAGGTAAACAGTGGATGTAGAGGGTTCTTGCACTTGAAGAATAGTCTCCTGATATCGAGGAAGCTTATACTCATGTTACACAATTCTTACCAACTGATACATCTATATTTCTGTTTTTTGTATCCCTGACTCATTTTTTCAAACTAAAATTCTATCTTCTTTAAATTAGCTGGACTGTGGATGTATATATCTACGCATGAATGCATGTCTTATTCAATACTGAAAGATCATGACTACTATCAATGAATTCGTTTTTGGAGATCGAATGTAAATTACTAGAAAATGCAAGCTATCAAGCTGTTGATATACGGGGGCTAAATCTACTAATTGATAACTAAGCTATAAAGCGAGCTAATTTTTACATGAAGTAGATAAAATATGGTTAACATTGTGATAAGTCGGGATATTATCCAAGGTCTGACTCACGTTTTCAAAGTTCCAGTGCCGGAAGTAGGCTCAGTACCAGCTTGGGCAGTCTTGAGATATTGAGAGGAGCTGACCCCTTGGCTAGTTGTCAGATACTGGCCAGACATCAGTGATAATCTAAAACCAGAATCATGTTCCATCCTCATACCTTCAAAAAAGTATTAATATCACCACTGAAGCTTGTGATTGTTCCACTGGTAGGTAAGAATGAATATACGTTATTTGCACCATTGGAACCAAAGTATAGGTTCCTATTTAAATGAATAATTTCACTTAATTTACTAAAATGAAAAAATACGAAGATATATACTAACCATGAATGTCCCGCGAGACTCAGATTTGAAACAATCGGCACAGGTTTTCCGTCTGATCCGTATTGAGAGGAAATGGGGCCTGCATTGTAATTTGCTAACCAAATCATTATCTCGTTTACGTTCGATCCTGTAGGAGAGTCGGCAGTAAAAAGATCAAATGCAACGTCCGCAACTGCTCCGCTAGAGATAGTATACGTCCAGTCCCAAGTAGACTTAAGTATTAAATAATCGAGTCGGTCAGATAGATCTAATGCAGGGATAAACATAAAAAGAAGGAACCTACTGGCATACTGCTTATTGCACTAAGCTGTTTTCCGATATTGGCGTTAAGTTGGATATTTGTGAAAGTCTTCACTCCACTTCCACCAGACCAGCTCCAAGTTGTCGTCCATGCGATATTAGAACCAGAAAGAGACGTGATCTGTGCACACTGACTACCTGATGCACCGCTAATTCCCCACTGGTCAAGAAGCAGCTCATAGTTTCCTGCAGTAACAGTGTCCCACTGGCCACAGTGCTGGCTCGTATCCACTTGCCGTCTCTCAAGCGCTACTGGAGACGTTAATGCGATTGGGATGAGTGAGAGAACAAAGAGAAGGTTCTTCATATTAGACTTCAAAGCGCACCCTTGAAGAAAACTATGAGCCTCGTTTATATATGCATCAAGCCAAGCCCTGGGTAAACTTGAGGAGATATTGTAATTACAATAGAGGTCTCGACTTGCCACATATTTCTCCGTATGTAAAAAATCGGCTAGAAGTGCAAAAATGTGACTGAAACTCAGGTGCTCGTATTATAAAACGCGGTCCGTGTGATACGTTGAGCATGGAAAATATCATATCCAGATAGTCTAAATCAATGTATATTGCCAGCAGTAGACACGAGCGTGTGATTGTTGTCTGAAAGCTCATACATACGAGATAATTGACCTATCAAATTCAAAGTTGTATAAGTTGGAAGTATCCCAGAATCCATTTTTGAAGAGTCGGGCCATAGGACGAATTTTCTCTTTTCTAGATAGTTTCAAGTGCTCAAAGCATAGATTTGGGGAGATTTCCATAGTATCCATAGTATCCAAACACATGTGTCACTCCGGCATGCGAAATGTCATTTTTTGTAGTGATATTCGAAATGTTCTGAGTCGAAGAGTATCATGCTCTTAAGTTAATATACGTGTGACTAACTGTTGGGTTAAATGTAACGCCTTATCTAGATTTTACTTATTACATAATATTTGTCATCTTATTTGTTTACTAGGTCAATAGCTTATTATCCATCGGAGAGTGATTATGAAACCTTCTTACATGTCCATCGACCTTTGTGGAACCGTTCAAAGCTATTACTCTGTGGTACATTGCGGGGAAATTTAACGACAACTTATGATGTCCAGTATACATTACCGGGCCGAGAATTGAACCGAAGATTCCTCTAATAACAGTTTCCATGGTTAGTCTCATGACCAATCTGGTTTAAGGACGTTGGTATATTACAATCATGGTGACGGCTCATGAAACGGGCCGCTACTATCGTCAAAGTGTGCAGAAACCAATCTCATACATATTCTAGCGGCCTCTTCTCGGTATTTGTACACTCTCGACTGCATCTATCTCAAGGCTTTGTATGGATCGAATACACATATGTTTTACTTCAACAAGCTTCTTTGAGCCTATTTCTGACGCTATGACTAGTTGTGCAAGATATGATATTCCTCGGGGATTTTCTGTGTCTTTTTTCTGTTTCATTTCCTTTTCAATATATGTTTGACACGGAGAAATATGGAGCGTCACTACATGTTATATTGATGCTGCGAAATGACATGTAGTTAGGGTCTACGTCTACTGCTACGTACGCCAACACATCTGCTACAAGATATAAAGTGAAGGTCCTTGCATACTTGTCGTTTGGAATAGTCAAACCGAATTCCTCGACTCTCATAACTATGCCAAAAAGCTCCCTATTGTCCTTGTCAATTCTTATTCCATTTGTCCTCGCTTCTCCTACCTCCCTTGGCAAACGCCAAGTTGATACAAGCGAACATTGCGGACAATGGGATACCGTTGATGCTGGTGACTACGAATTATTGCTAGACCAATGGGGTATCAGTGGTGCTACTGGTAGTCAATGTTCATCTATCACAAGCCTTAGTGGGAGTACTATTGCCTGGACAACTAACTGGTCTTGGAGTGGTGGTAGCGGTGTGAAGACCTTTTCAAACATTCAACTTAATACAGGTGTCGGCCAGCAACTAAGTGCAATATCGAGCATGCCGGTAAGTCTGATACCATGTTGATAAGTATATAGACTGAATTTTCCTATTCAAGTCCACGTGGGACTGGTCATATGATCTCTCAGGAGACGTTGTTGCTGACGTTGCCTATGATCTATTCACAGCAAATACAGCCGACGGTGACAATGTGAACGAGATTATGATATGGTTAGCGAACTACAACGCAGGTCCTATATCGTCTCAGTATGGTTCAGATGGGAACCCCGTACCCATTGCTTCCGCTCTTAGTATTGCTGGTCAAACATGGTATGAGATTTATTTTATAGTAATTAAATGTAAGCTTACCTCGTTTTTACCTAAACAGGACTTATACTTCGGCTCTAATGGAGCAAACAACGTCTACTCGTTCCTTCCGAGCACTGGGAATGCAATCACAAGTTTTAGCGGAGATATCAACGATTTCTTCTCTGTACGTATAATACAAGATACATATGTTTTACCTCCCCAAACTCATGTGCGGTATGTCTTCTTTAGTATCTAACAACCAATCAAGGCGTCAGCACTTCACAGTACCTCAAAACTGCTCAAGCTGGGACGGAGCCGACTTCAGGTAGTGGTGTTTTAACAACGTGAGTTGTCCGTATATCACATATGTAAAACCCCGTCGTTGACTGCAATTTCTTCGATCTGAATGTCTAGTTCTTCATATAGCCTTTCTATCTCATAAGGGCCATCTGTTTTCTCATTGATGTGCAAAGCAATTTGCATGCCGATCCCGAGGTTAGATGTACATATATATCCATGCTTTCGGATTCGTTTTGGGTTACATGTCGAAGAAAGCTTGGAAGTAGGATATTATATGAATTATTCTAATAAAAAAGGCAAACATGTAATGAATCCGTTTGGGACGGAAGACAAGTCAACAAGCGAGCTACCTATACTGTTGCTTTCTAAAATAACGTAACTCCTATAGAGGCTCCGATGTCAGCAAACCTATGGTGTTCTTGTTTCTCTATGATTTTAGTAACCACACCTGGAAACCCCGGGTATCGGGCCTCTGAGTATGCTTGCACTCTGAAGACGACATATTCATCCTAAGATTGTTCGCATTGGGACACCGGTCTTGGATCTAGGCTCCTGTATATTTCAATTATAACTACCGCATTGCAAGCTAGAAGTCGTAAGGAGGGAAAATATCTAATAATCGCTTGGAATCTAGGGTGTCATATTCTCACATTTCCACTTTGCGGCCGGGCAAGTATATCTAGAAAATACTAAGGGAAGAAGCGACATTATTCTCGGAGATAATTAGGGAGATTTTGAGGAAGTAAATGATCTTTCGAGCAGGAGTCAACGAAAATCGTTTCGAGATAACAAGTAAACTCACAAAGGCAGCTTTGGTTCGGTCCTGTATTCCGAAGAGAATCCCTCCCCTTTGACGCACAGCATAATGTGCTTCCTGTATCGAAGGTTGCTTAGAAGCTGTTCTAAAGGTAATGCTGGTGTATACTTGACTAAGCCTTTAAAGGTTTGCGACTCTAAGACTAAATTTGGTTTTTCACCCAAACTTACCCATTACTAAGTCAGAATTTGAATCACCCCTATACTCTACTATGCATGGAGGTATATATTCTCCTGTACTTCATTCACTTTGCTCAGGGGTTTTGATTCAATCAGATCTTCTGTTGAGGCCTTACAGCGACCGTGGAGATACCAAACTCTTCGCTTGCTGTTCTGCATTTCTATTAAAGTTCAACCCTGCGTGAGCTCTTAACTGGGGAAACTAAATCTCCTATGGACGAAGCTCGCGTAATTGGAAAGCCACACATCTGCAACAAAATGTATAGTCGCCGGCTTTACTTCCCTCCTCGGACAGCGAGCTTAAGCTACATGCTTTCGAAACATTCAGTATCTATTCTCATCCCGGTATAGCACGGCTTTATATCAGTACTCACGGACGTTTTAGAGGGGAAGAGAGTTTCTGTCCCGTGTTTTTTTCGCGCTTTATTTCTTCCCTACTCACCTCGTCTACTCGTGCACATAGGCTTGTCGCTTGACTTCTGCTCTCATAGTATGCTACCAACCGGATAAGTGCATTCCTAGCAGGTTCGGAGGGCTACGGAATGCTACGGAACGACTAATGCTCATTCGTCACGATGGAAAGTGTCAAAAACTTTTCCTTAGTTCATACGCTACGGATTGATGGAGACTAATTAATATGCGATATCTCGGAGACAATCATCTGCCCTAATGGGCTCGACCGTAAATCGTTGACTAAAGCTTGCGCAATCTGGTACCTTAGACTGTGAGCATTTGTAAGGGGTCTCGAGAACAAAGACAACGGAGAAATAAAGAGAAGCAGTGTGCAACTTGCAGAAAACTTATGAAATAAATGGTTTCATCGAATGCGGAGAACGATAACGTGTTATTCGATCTGTTAAGTATCTATGCATATCTACACATGTATTTACTATCCGACTTCCCGGCGGCGTTGAAGATGGGCGATTGCGAACGTTGTCTATTCGTTGCTAAATCTAGACTCTGAGTCACCGTTCCTTCTATGATGAGTCATCGCCCCTCTTTGCAATATGCTCTTCCTTTCTTCCTTTTCCTTTCAGCAGCCAGTTAAATTAAAAAACGAGGCGGAAGGGAAAAATCCGTATAGTTACACAGCTAATTATCTTCACATATAAGGGGCTCTAGGGGTGAATGGCCCGTGCTACTCTTTAGTAAAAGGGGAGATATCTTGTTTGGATTCGGGGCCCCGAAAATCAGTCAATCTCGTAAGTCGAAACAGAAAAGTTTTTCTCCCGGTTATACGGTTCATCACTCAGCATCCTTCTTTTCCAGTAATTACCACATATAACTCTCACCAAACATCACCATGTAAGAATTAAGAAGAAAAAACTTCCCATAAACCACATGCCGTCTAACCCGACACATAAATCTGAAGCGATAACATGAGGCAAGAAGAGAAAAAAAAACTAGTTATAACAAGGTACATCAAAAAAGGAAAGTAATATCTTTAAACCCAAAACATTATTGTAACTAGCGAAGCGAGATGCCCATCTTTCCGCTCGCGCTTTCATCAATAGTGGCTTGAACTTCGTGAAGATGATCAATCCAACTTACTTCATTTCTCACGATGATGACACAGTAGATTCATAATCAATACTCTTTTTTCAATACTAGCTTAGATAAACAAGTCAAAGAACTCGTCTGAGGTCTTATCACTTTAATCTTTACACGCACACTGCGACCGGTCGGAGACGGATGGCTATGAGGCGCTCAACTCTAAGGTTTTTTGTGCATCTATCAAGATATCAAATTGGGCGTCACACCAGGGGCTCAGAGATATACATGCATAGAACCGTTCTATCAACCTGTTCCCAGTATCTTGCGTATTTGAATATCTGAGTCTATAACTCCGTCACTCGGCGTTTTGCGCAATAATGGCGCTATGGTTCTCAGGTTAGTTTGAAGCTTATTAAGTTGACTGAATTGATACAGGGTGTCAGTTAGGGGGTGGGGAATTAGGTATTGTGGGGAAATGACATCCCCAAGCCGATGTAAGGAAGTAGAATTGAAAGAGGGGTGAGAGGACTAGAGAGTGTGGGGTAGAGTGTATATCACTCTATTAAAATTCACATTCGGAAACACGAAGATCAATACTTCTTCTCAAAGTGCTCCGATTCATTCATATTTCAGCTGTCTCTCAGACAGGAGTAGAAGTGAAAAGGAAGGTACTTATACATCGTCCTACTTTGTCAAAACATACCGAGGTCAGAAATGATTATATTTACATGTAGATGTACGTGAATGTATTTAGTACTCCATCGTGCCGAAACTTCAAAGCAGGCATATCTAATTTTAATGTAAGTATATGTATAGAAACTCAATGCTCAATCAACGCTTCTTCCTCACATGATCCAAAAGTATATCGCGGTTAGGTTCCAATTCTTAATCTCTCAACCCTCAGCCCAAGGGAAAGCGTAGAAGAAGAAGCCTTGGAAGGGGAGAAAAGCGTAGAACCGAATTTAGATGATATCCACCGTTTCGTAATTAAACGAGATATAATGTCTCCAACTGAACTTGACAAAGGCCTGTGGGGGCGGAGGTGCCAGATATAAGAATAGACTGAACTTGTCCACATGACTTTGTCCCATACACTTTTCATCTCCGTGTTCACCTTCTCCCGTCCAATCTTTTCTCTGAATCGAACACTCAAGATCATCAGAATCAGTCATCCATTCCATTCATATATTCACCGTTGCAGTAATTCTTACTACATCACGTTATTAATACTTCGGCACAAGTGCGATTCTCAATCAACATCGCCATATGAATTCACGCACATGTATCATCAATCCAAGCTTAGGACCTGGCTCTCTGGCTCTCTAACTCACAAGTACATCTTAGCTCTAAAGTGTACTGATCCTTATACAATCTCTTAGTGCGGAACCCTATGTATTTATATCTATATCTCTCTACCTCTGAGTTCTGCGGCTCATCTATCTAAGTCATCAATCCTTTGACCGCCCTTACTCCCCTTTTCCTATTTTGGTCCCACCTCTCAACAATCTACTGGCTCGGACCCTCACCGACGCCGACGCCAGATGTTTCTTCTTCAATCCTTCAGACCTCCGATGCCGACATAAAGCTTCTCCGAAACGGGAAACACTTCAAACAAAAGGTATCAATCCTTCTAGTCTCTCTACTTCGTCTCCAACAAGCGCCACTCCCATCTCTCAGGTTTTTAAAGTAAGTAATCTGAAACAATCGGCCAACCCTTCTATATACCCATTTCGACGTTTTGATTGCCCTTACGTTGATAACTCATAAATCTTGATGCTCAAAACATAATATCAGACATTCTTCGTCTTTCAGATTCTCGTACTCCATCTGGAAAATATATACCAATCGTTTTACTTCCATATATACGTATATTTCAGGTTCCACATTTCGAAAAAAATAAACGCCACAGATAAAATAAGACAAATCCTAGTAAATATTATTTTTTTAATTCTTAATTTCCTCGTCGCTACTTACTCGGGACTTCTCTCTGCTGGGTTACTAACCTCTTATGATTATTGCTATAGAACATCACCATGAAAATCGGGTCAACAAAACGCCACATAAAGTAGTAGTATCATTTCGGAGTGGGCGAGAATATCGGATATTTATTATTCAGAGTAATATTCTTTCAACTTATATCAAAAAACACACTGTCATGATCTTCCATCTGAACATACCATGCATACAGCTGCATGTACGTTGAACATGTCTCCGACGCACTTAGTGCCAGTTAATACTCCATTGACATCGCATTTCCCCGATTATCTCGCCATCTTACTATTCTTCCTATTCTGTTGTATACATACTGACATGCTTACTATGCGTGTATTCTCGAGAAAGAAAACATCTTCATTTTCGAAGGCAAGATTTAATAGAAGTATCACCGTCCAAAAAATACTATCTAATATTCTAGACATCACTCAATGTTCAGAGTGGCTAGAAGCTCTCAGGATTCTCCTTCTTACCCGTCTTTTTTTAGACAAATGTATAGAAAGAACTAAGTAAAGCTATGTTAGCTTGCTATACCTATACATACGCAGTAGCCTGTCTCAAAACCTCCTGTAATGCATCCTACGTCGCTTCCTAATATACTTCTTGCAATACGGCCTCAATCACTAATATAGCCGAATACCTCAGCATACCAGTCAGCTAACCAATATAAGCATAACAGACCCCAAAAATGAACACTATAACTCAATAGCAAATGAAAAGTAAAAAGCAGCGCTCCGGCGGGGCAAATGACTAACTAATACTTCCAAGGGTTGCTGTACATGTACACATCGAAAGCTAATTTATTGGATGCTATAACTTCGGACTTCGGCGACTTCTACTTAATACTGATACATTTACAATCGCTCGTTCTTCTAAATTTACAGATCTTACTATCCATCTTCTACTTCTTTTTTTTGTGCACTATGATTATGATTATCTAACTTAATCTACACCTTCCTACCTATTTTTAGACTTTAATCAATAGAGTCATTGTCATTAATAATACTAGCATATACACACGCACATTTATGTATAGCTGTTTTTAAATACTGACGGGGACACACCGCCAGTTATTTTACTGTGGAACCAGTGTTCTCTCTCTTTCAAGACTCTTAAGCAAAAGTTATAATTATTGATACCGTGATCGTCCGTATCCCAAACACCGACATTACAAAAAAATCCCTATGCACAGCTCTCCGTTCCGCTTTCATAGACGTACAACGTACCGCATCTACACATCTAGAATACCAGTACCAGTACCAGTACCGATATTCATTTCATCACTAACACCACCAATACCAATATCAGCATCAGTATCAGTATATCAATATCAATATCAATATCAGATAAATTTAACACAAACTACACTTACTCTCTTCCTCTTCTCCTTATCTTTTATCGATAGACGCCCCGTCAGAGGTTGAGAGGTTGGATTTACAAATACAATATACGAATACAAATGCAATATACAGATACAAATACGATACATACAACCCACTCCACATCTACGGTCCATATCTGCACTGGTTTTCAACGTACATGTACATGTACGTCGTAAATTATTTTAATTATTCACATATACATTACGATCCAAGAGTAAAGGAATGTAAACCATACAAGCCTAGGTACATGTACATTCTCCTTTCCATCGTTCCCTACTCCTACTCCTAATTCAGGTCCAATCAAATAGACTTGTACCTTCGTACGCACACCCACACATACATGTACACATACAAAAAAATACTCAAGTAAACGTCCACGTACCTTCCTAGCTCATCAACTCAACTCTAAAATCGAATAAATCCTTATTATTATCCTTACCTGCCCACATACTAAAAAAACAATCTCCACACTCCACATATGCAGATACACTAATACCATCTTAACTTCCGAGAGCCGTACTTATATAAAATATAAAGCACGTAGAATATCAATCATGTTTCTACACTTAGACTATATAGCTCATATCTTTTCCGAGACAATAACTACATACATACATACACACACACACACACAGATCCAACCTCCCCCCCCTCCCACTCATCATCATCATCTCACCCACACATAACACGCATAATACATTAAATCCACAATGTACGAGATACAAGATACGAGATATATTAAACCAAGAAGAAAAAACTACCATACGCTCTATACATTCTAATCTAATACGATATGTTATAATACGATATAGTATCATAAGTATGATATAATATGATATAGTATAGTATAGCATGTTAAACGCACGTACAAATACGTACGCCCCACACACCAAAAAAGGGAAACAAAAAACCGTCTATATACGAGTGTGAATACGAATACGAATACGAATACGAGTAGGAGTAGGTATAGGAAAGAAGATAGGAAAAGAAAAGAAAGTGTGTATATGTGTATGTGTATGTATAAACGCTATACGTGTACGTGGTGCCGTTCTATATTCCCAAAAAAAACCCAAAAGACAAACAAGCAAGTAAAAAAGAGGGGCGGAGGGCGGAGGAAAGCGCAGAACAAACTATGAAACGTAGAAGTAGGAGTAAAAGTAGTAGTTATACGTATACGTATACGTGTATATGTAAATGTTCGTGTACGTGTATGTATGAGCTTTGGGGATGGGGGATGGGAGGGGGACGGGGAAGAACCTTTGCTCTCATCATCATCAACAACTAATAAACGGTCGAGTTGGCAAAACATCGCGTGTTAAATGTTAAGAGTTAAGAACTAGATATCAAAAAAAAAAACCCATAAGATCATAGGAGACCATAGAGACCATAGGAAGACCATAAGATGATATGCGATCTCAAAACCAGAATCAAAACCAGAATCGTTAAAATCGTAATTATGATATAATATCTTTTAAAAAAGAAAGAAAGAAAGAAACAACCGAAGAAAACCCCCAAAATAACAAATAGCAAGTAAAAAGTAACAAAGTAAAGAAGTGCCCAAAAAAACAAACGAAAAAACGAAAAAACAAAGTCGGCATACACATATACACATACACACATACGCTCACCCCACTCACAAATGACAAGTGTGGGGAAGTTGCATAGGAAACATAGAAACATAAAAGAAAAAAGCCACCCCCCCTCTTCCCTCCTAAAAACGAAAAGCAAGTAAAGAAAACTACGAAAATCAAACACGGATATACGACATAAGACATACGAAAGAAAGGGTGTTAAGGAGTGTTAAGAGGGGTGGGGGGAAGTGGGGAGGGAAAGAAACTACTTTCTACTTTCGTTTTTTCTTTTTCAACTTTCAGGAAAGGTTTTAGGTTTTAGGTTTTGGGAGTTATTACTGGAGTAGCGTAAAAGATGGAAAAGGAAAAAGTTATTGTCGGGTAAGAGAGAGACGTGATGCGATATGAGTTATGAGGTACGAAATATGAGATGTTTGTGGATGATTTGGATGAGAATGATTAGGTTCAGGATTAGGTGAGATGATTGGGAAAAGGAGAATGAGATGATAGGGAGAAGGAAAGAGGGAGTAAGAGAAAGGGTAGAGAAGAGAACGAGTTCCCCCCAAAAAAGCAAACCTCTCTCTCAAAGCAATTAAAGCACTATAAAAAATTGAACGACTTGATGACGAGGGAAAAAAGGAAAAGGAAAGAAAAAAGAGAACTCTATATCAGCAGCAGCAGCAGTAAAAAAAAATCGAGAACAAGAGAAAAAAAAGCCAAAAAGAAAAAAAAAAAGTAGAAAGGTAGAAACAGAAAGCCAACGTAAGAAAAAAGAAAACAAGAAAGAGGTCACCACCACCACCACCTCACACGTCCAACCCAGTAGGGAGGAAAGAGGCGCGCTTTCGTCCAAGGGGTGTGTGCGACCAAGAGATCGATCCTGAGGGGATGGGGGGAAGTCGGGTTAGAGAGCCAACAAGGACCAATTCACATCTCCAACTACAAGACGTATAACACCAGTGCCTATGTGTATATGCTGGTATGCCTATGTACGTACGGTGTACTGTGTTCGTCCTTATCCATCCTTCCCATCCTTCAAACAAGACACAGCACCAACGAAGAACATGGAGTTCCCATCTCCAATGGGGGCAAGGTGAGAGAGAAAGGTGGTCACACCGAGTATCGTCCAGGTAATCACAAGTCGGTATACAAAAGCATCCAAGGTATCGAAGGGGCGTCTTCAAGGAGGGGGGTATGGGGTATCGATATCGGTTTACTCAACATTCACCATTCAGCATCCAGCATCCATTATCCATTATTCACCATTCATTCATCCCCCCCGTCTACAACGTCCTGTGTCCTGCGTCCCCTTAGTCAGACATGGTTGGACGAAGGGCCCGAGAAACGCAGGGACCGGGACTGAGACTGGGACTGTGAGAACATGTCTATACCTTCACCCTCATTGAGTGAGGGTGACCGGTGACTGGTGACTTATCTGTCCCCTCGCCCCCTCCCCCCCCTTGCCTTCCACCTTCAAAATCCTCCTTCCTCTATAAACCAACCCCCCCCTTTAAAACCGAGAACGAGAACGAGATCAAGAACCGGAGACGAGAGAACCGTAGAAACGAAGGAAAAGGGTAGGCGTGGCGGGGAAGAAGAGACCAGAAATATAAACAACCCCCCTCCCCCCATAGACGAATTTCTCTTTTTTCGTGTGACCTGCCCACCGGGACCAAACCAACGAACGGACGGACGAAGAAGCACATCCACGTATCAGCGGTATCACTGTACGAGTATAAGTGTGTGCGTGTGTTATGAGTGTTAAGAGTATATGCCGCCTCCGCCCCGTTCTTGTTACCGTCTCTAGTCGCTGGTCGTTGTCGTTCGAGCAGACACCAAATACTGTTCTTCCCCTCTTTAGTCTTGTTATGTTCCCCTCTCGTCTCCTATCCTCCATGTTCTTCCTCCTCCATCAAACGTCCACCATATAACATCCCACATCCACTTCATATCTCCAATCACCAATCACCGTATCACCATATCTCCAATCAATCACCAATCATCATTCACAACTCCCTCCTCCCACACAAACACGAAACATACGCGTCCACTTCAACTTCAACTCCGAACAGGCTTCCGACTCTTAATCATCAACGCCCCTCCTCCATTCTGATTCTGGTTCTGGCAGCCTCCTCCAGCCTGATGTTGTTGTTGTGATTTCTGTTAACGATAAAAGATAATGGGATGATTAGTAATTCGGTGATTGGGTAGTTGGGTAGACGAGTAGTTATGAAACGGAAAATACCAAAATAAAGGAAGAAAATAAAAATTTAAAATATAAAATGTTCAATATTCAAAAAATAATCAATGTACCAGAAAGAAACACCCCCCCCCCCATAAACGCGTAACCATCCCACACAAGCCCCCCCCCCCCCGTCGAAACAAAAAAACCGCGTTTCACAATTTTTCCCTCCCAATCTCCCAAGCGAAAGGGGTAGTAGTAGTAGCGCAAAAAAAAAGAGGCGCGATCAACCACGCCCCTCCCCTCCCCCCCCCTTTCCCTCTCGATCACCCCAAGAGCACCAATTAAAAGTGCTCGTGCGCGTACGCGTGTGCGATTATTTTATACCTCATATTTTTTTTACGCGTTACGCGCGAAACCTATCCAACCAGCTCGCCTCGCCAATCCCTTTCCCCCTCCCCTTTCGCCAGGGGGGAAGAGGCAGGAGGAAGGCACGTGAGAGAGAGAGAGAGAGACGAAACGACCTGGATAACTGCAGACCCGCAAAGCGTAGAGCGTGCAGAAGTAGAGAGGTAGAGAGTGTATTATTGCGTAGCCGTAGTCGTAGTCGTTATAAATCAACAACCAACGAACAACGATCGGTGTTCGGTGTTCGGTAACACACCCCACCCCATCACGCATACGAGAACAAGGGAACGAACACGAAAGAAGTTGATGGAGCTGAGGAGTAGAGGGGGGGGGCACAAGGCACAGACATAGACATAGACATAGAGACACAGCACTAACGCGTACATCTGTACGTCTGTAGGAAGTACCAAACACAACACGAAACACGAATAACCGGAGGTTAAAGCAATGAAGAGCCATCCTCCCCTACCCCGGTTATCTACTAGCGGTAGCGGTAGCAGCATCAGCAGCAGTAATGGTGGTAGTAGTGGTAGCAGTAGTGGTGGTGGTAATAGTGATAGCAGTAGCGAAGTCCCCTTAGCATTTATCACCACGCGGCGTGCAGCATTGCCAGTACCGGAGTTGATTATAGTAGTAGTAGCAGTGATGGCGTTTGGCGTTTGACGAAAGAGGGAAGGGAAGGGGAGGCGCGTAGCGTAGCGTAACCCCGTCCAACCGTCCCCCCAGTCTATCGTCGACCCCAAGGGGAGAAGGGGGAGGAGGGAGGCAATGAAGAGCTAAAGGCTGACAACTAGACTTCATGATCCATAGTCCATAGTCCAGTGGTCCCATAGCGTCATAGTACGCGTGTGCGTGTGTACACACGGGTGCGGATGCGAGTGCGAGTGCGAGATGTTGTCATACAAGCTATCAAAGACAACACACGAAACCAAAAAAACCAACAAAAGTGAAAGACCACATAAAAATAGAAACAAAACAGAAGAAGAAACAAAAACAGAGAAACTGAAACTCGGAGAAGAAGGAAAAAACTTACCAAAGCCATGTTATAGTTCTGACCATTAGCAGAGTTTTGAGAGTTTACTGAGAGTGCTTTCCTCAACTAAAGAAAAGAGAGAGAGAGGGGATGGGGGGAGGAAGAGGTGAAGGTTAGATGAGGATGACTCTCAGTAAAGTAGCGGTAAGGTAAAAGAGCATGGGGCGGGGAAGGGGAGGGGGGAGGACACATAGGTGAGAGAGGGACGAGAGAACAGATTGGGCCTTTAGCAAGTGAAGGGAGAGAGACGCGATTGCGACGAGAACGGAAGCAAAAAAAAACCCAAGAGAGGGGAGACAGAGACAACACACACCTTAGCCTCCGACTCAGGTCCTCTCTGAGCAAGCGTAGGATGATGAAGCGCAACATGGTCCAAACTCCTAGCCTGTGGTAAATTTGAAAGCGCGTGTGATAGACTCGGGAGAGCGGCCAGTTGTTCTGCGCGTTTTGCTGGTGTGGTCATCTTTCAAACTGTGTATGCTCTCTCTTTCTTTTTTGTGAAGTAAGGGTGGGCGAAGCTGCAAGTAGTAGTAGTAGCAGTGGTAGTAGTAGTAGTAGTAGTAGAGAGGAAGTAGATGCAGATGCAGATGCAGTTGTGGTGGTAGACGGTGGTACTAGGCAGCAGGTGGTAATCTAGAGCTCAAGTGAGAGAGACGAGGGGGGGAGAGTAGATTGAGCGAGGAGAAGATATGCGCCCGGCGCAGAGCTATTTAAACACTCGGAGAGCTCTCTCTCTCGCACTTTATAATTAGCAGCAGCAGCAGCAGCTGAGTGAGGGGGTGCGAGTGAGTGGGTGGAAGGAGAGAGGACGCGGCGGTCGAACGCGTTCTTTCGTTTTATATTTTCTTATTTCCCTCACTCACTCACTCGCTCATCTTCAATCCTACCCGCTTTCTCTCCCCCAGCACGCCATCCCTCTTCTCTCTCTCGCTCTCTCTCTTGGAAAATGAAATAGAATACACGGAATTAAAACTTGCAAAAAAAAAAAAAAAGAGACAGACAGAGACAGAGAGAAACTTCATTCCCCCTCATCTCACTTTTCCAAATCTCTCAATCTAATTCATATTAACCCGAATCTCTCTCAAAAAAAATGCCGCGTGTTCAATTTCAAATTCCTTCCAATATTCTCAATATCTTATTTTAATATTAAATATTTAATATTATTTTATTTTTCAAAAAATAAAAAATAATAAATTTATTCAATAAGGTTACACTCACAAAAATATTATTATTATTATCATTAAACAATAACAATAATAATAATAACCAGCTCTCGCTCGTTCGTTCGGCGAATTCGGTTATTCGGACGCAATTCCAACTTGCTCGTAGCAAGTTCCTCATCACTCGTCCTCCTTCCCCCCCAAATGAATACTCACGGCCACGAGGAGGGTCATAGATGGGGCTCAGGGTCTCCCTCCCTTCGAGACTTTGTGTAGAACTCGGGGAACCGACCCCCCGCCTTGGAGAGTTCCTGGTAGTTCAACAACAAGTTCGCTCTAGTTCCCCATCCTTCATCCCAACATGCGCACAGGTACATGTCATAGCCTCTAGCCCTCTAGTCCTCTAGCCTCTCTACCTCTCTAGCCTCTCTACACTTTTCACACGCGCGCACATCCATGCATTATGATAATTATAATAATTATCTATCCCGTCGGACCCGTAGACTCCCTCGAAAACTTCTATTCCTACTCCTTCTCACTTCTCACTTCGTACTTCGTACTTCTTACACCCGTTATCTACTCACATCTTATTATTAGTATCATCTCATCTACACTTTTTGTTATCTATACATCTAATATGCTATCTAATGATCTATGGCGTTCGACACTTTTACGTCCTACGGTCTACGTCTCTACGTCTTAGTATCTACTATGCGAGAACAGTGTATACGTATATAACTCTCCCCATCCCTCCCCTCTCTTCCTTCCCTTCCCCTTCGTCCTTCCTTTTACTACCTCACCCACCATCATCATATACAAAATACAAATACAAATACAAATACACACATACACACACACCCAAATATATATGATAAATACTAGCGATACCGACAGTCCAAACATCCAACCATCCAAACAAGAGATAGGCACCAAGCCAACAAAAAATCAACCTATCTCGATCCAAGCTCATAATCACCATCACTATCCTAATCATTTCCCATTTCTCATATCTCACTACCATAATCACCCAGAAGACTTTCTAAACTTATAAAAATCCATTTTCTTAAAAAAAGAAACCAAAAGAAAGCAAAAAAGAAAGCGAAGCATGCGTGGTCGAAAATACCACAGGAGTGTACTAAACAGGTAAAAGGTAAGGAACCAGAAAAGTAAAAGAAACGTCAAAGAAAACTCGACTCGTTGTGCAAAATGCGGGAAGTAAAGGGGGGAAGCAACGCTGACAACGGCCGTTGATCATTCCCTGTTTTCACCTTTCACTCATCTTTTACCTTCTTCCTCCTTCTTTCTCTTATTCTTCTTTCCTTTCTCTTATTCTTATTCTTATTCTTCTTTTCCTTTCTCTGTCACTTCTTTCTCGTATCCTGTCACTACCTCCTCCTCCCCTTCTTCTTTCTTCTCACTAGACAAACAAATTCTTACAGACAAACAACCCACGCACCGACCCACCTAACCACCTACCACAAATAAACTCAAACACTCGTCTGGACGCGAAACCAGAATCAAGTAGTGTATCTTCTATGTCCAACTGTAGCTCGTATCGTACCTATGTGTTAGAAGTCAGAAGTGACTTAGTAAGTAATATAGGTATAGGTATAGTATAGTATTGGTATGGTATAGTATAGGTATAGTATAGGTATTGGTATTGGTATAGGTACACTACGGAAACCTCAAATAACAGCAAACAACAACATAATCGACAAACAATAACCAATACCAAGACCAGTAAAACTCGCTACAAGTTCAAGTAAAATTCGCTACTCCAAAAACTCCAAAAATCAACCTATACTAAAAACATCCAACTACCATCGTAACAAAACAGAAAATCAGTCACAAAAAATCATCACCAAGTCCAAGTTATCAATCCACGTTATCAAGTATCAAGTACCAATAGGTACAGATAGATACTCACTCGTAGCGTACCTCACTATTCGCGAGTAACCCAATCCACAAGCATTGATAACATCATACGCATGTACACAAAACAAAACAAAACAAATAGGTAAATTTAGACGTAAGTATACTAAATGTATATCGTATAGCATACGGTGCCATACAGTGTCACTCCTACTCCCCGCTTAACGAAAAGAAAAGAAAAGTTAAAAAATGAAAAAGAAGTATGAGTTGCTCGAAATCGCTATTCATTACCATCCATCATCCCATCATCCAACGTTCATCACTTGTTCATCTCAGGTATTCGTGTACTCGTCACCCTCTCCTATGACACATAAAGAATCCTAAGTACCATAAAAAACGGTAAGAACAGACAACGGTTTAAAGAAAAACAAAAAACAAAAAGAAGTAGAAGAAGAAGCAAGAAGGAAGCCCCCGTGCATCCCAGGAACCCGAGCCATCGTGTCAGTCAGTCATCAATCCGTCTCAAATTGTCACTTATCTATACTTTGACTTTGACAACTTCTTCTCTTTACGCACTTCGCATCTCGCATTTCGCATTTCGCGCGTGCTACGTCCTAAACTAAATTACTACATACGTACACGTACACATACACATACAGGTGGTGGTAGTGGTGGTAGAGCGCTCTTATAGGAAGCTACCTACCCTCATTTACTCACTACTCACTACTTATTACTTGCACTTACAACTTTTTACTTATTACTTAACACATAAAGAAGTCCAAGGTACATAAAGCGCATAGTTGAATGAGAAGTACTGGGTTATGGGCTTTGGGGGGGGGGTTGAGGGTTACGAATTTGATGGCTGTGGGCTGAGGGCTAACCAGAGAAGAGAAAAGAGATAGATAGATGGGGCGAAGACGGAAAACGGATATAGAAAACGGAAGACCAAAAACCGAAGACAGGAAAGCCAGAGATGGAGAGCTCTAAGGAGGCGCTAGAGAGATGAGAGCTGAGAGCTGAGGGAAGTTCGAAGAGCCAACAAAACCAAGAAGACTCTGTATTCCATTCTTCTTCTACCCCTCCCTTCCTCCATCCCTACTTTGTTTAACTTTCTCAGTTTCTGCTTCTCGACTCCCCCCCTCCCTTCTTTTTTATTTTTTATTTGGGTGATGAGATTGTAAGTAAGTAAGTAAGTAAGTGTAACTAAGTAAGGAACCAGATATAACATAACAAATAACAAATTAAAGTTCACCTCAACGAATCAATCACAAACCAATCCATCAACAAAGAAGAGTAAGAAGAGTGAGAAGTCAAAGAGAAGAGAGAAGAGACAGAGGCTCATGGCAAACACGCATCTTCCACGTGCGAGCATTATGATTCTCCAACTCACTTCTCTTTACTCTTTACCACCTACTGATTCAATTCACATCACTTCCATATTCTATTTATATTATCTCCACACTTACACTTATACTTATACTTATACTTATACTTATACTTATCCACAGAAACGCTGTAAACACTACGCATTATTGGTTTGGTATACTCATAAACCAACTCCAGTACTCAAAGTGCCAAGAACTTCGAACTTCGTTTCTTTTTTTAATCTTTTTTTTTCTTTCGTTTCGTTGACTGTCAATCAGGCTACACTACCATTTGATGCTTCTGCTTCGTTTATTCAATTCGTATGCGTAGTGCGTGTGCGTGGTACCTATTTTGTGTCGTGCCTACATGCGGATGTACATGTGTCCGAGAGAAAGAAGCAAGAAGGAAACTCAATCAATCTAAGTAAAGGAAAGGAAAGGAAAAGTAATAGCTTATGACGATGATCTCCCTTCCCATCCCATCCTAGGCTTCTTATGACTTATTCCCTTTCTTAGCATTATACGGTCCCGAAATCTATTCTATCCCTCTCCCTTTCCTACTTTCTCATGATTGATGAATAAGTGATTATCGAACGAGCAATGAGCAATGTGCGATGATGATGACATAAAATGATAAATATCACTAGATAACGTCACCCAGAACCAGACACCATCTAATATCTATCTATTCCAATTCCAAAAAAAGAAAGAAAATCATGATAAAAAAAATCGAGAAAAATAAGAAAGAAAAGAAAAAAAAGAGAGAGAGAGGAGGGCTTGCGGCAATTGCGCGAGATAAATAAATGATGAGTAACATTCTAACATCTAACATTCTAACATCTGTCATGTAATACAACTTACCTCCGTATACCACTTATACCCTCTTATACCCTGTGCACGCGCCTACTCTTTTTTTTACCCCCGAAGGGAACCCCCCCCCCCCCCGGAAGCTAAAAAGCCTTCGGAGGCTCGGAGGACCGAAGAGGCTGGGGGCTGAGGTATCCAACTCTTGTGTTCTTGTACTCTTATGTTCTTGTGCTCAATTGCCCATGTGCTCATGTACTCGTGGTATGGGTGGCTCGATGGAACTATGGATAGAGGGGGGGAGGGAAGAGGCGCCTCGCCGATGTAAATCAGTTTGCGACAAGTTAGATAAGTTGAAAATATAGTTATCAGTGGATTATCTGTTATAATCCGTCCATCCGTATCAACTATACATCATTAATTATTAATGATAGAGCAATGCTAATGCTATAAAAAAAGAAAGTAGAGAATGAACCAAATAAGGAAAACGATAATAACGATGGATGATGATGGGTAGTGATGAGAAAGTACAAAGAAACTCCCGAAGGAGGACGGGGGAGAAAGCGCTTCTAGACATCATCTATCCATCATATGTAAATTTATTATTAATAATTATCATACATGCTATCGCTTTCTCTTTCGTGCTTACTTTTCTCTTTTCTTTGACTCTCACGCGAGCTCGCGGCTCACACTCACCCTCGAGGTCTCTTTCAGTTATCTCTATCTCCATCTTTATCTTTGACTCTATCTTTATCTCTATCTCTATCTCTATCTCTATTTCTATTACAATCTTTATCTGTGCCATCTGGTTGTCACACAACACCGGGTACTAATAATTATCACACTGGGAAATACACGTACATCTACACATCACACATCCACATCTATATCTATCTACTATCTACCTATCTATGAGTCTCTCAGTTCCCAATACATTATTCCCTTCCCTTCCTTTTCTTGATTTTTTGTTCTCATACATGAGGACTCTACGAAGCAATGAACATAGTCATGGTAACACAGAAACGACTTTCTACTCGAAGCAACAATCCAAAGAGTTTGCACATGCATGTTACATTATATGACTTTCAATATACATGTACGTACAATGTACCCATCATGTCCAAGATAAAGTCTATATAAATGTTCGTGAGAGTAAAATAAGGTAAAGTATACTGAAGTAAAGTTCTCTATAACTATCACCGCTACTGATAATGTTATATACATGTAGTTAGTATAAATGAAGACAGATAGGTAATTCCCAACATATGCACATATCATCATTACGTGCCTAAATCATAACAAAAAAGAAACACACGAAAACACGTGGTAGGGGCTCTAGCCCATGCGCTTCATTTCCGTTCATTTCATCTTATATCACAACTACTTCTTCCTTTGAAAAAAAAAGTCTTTTCCTGTACACAAACATGATAATTTTAGGGGTTATGCTTTTCATCTACTTCCGCTTCCGTACCCCTTCTCAATTCGTTCGTTGTTTCTCCCCACATACTATATCTCTCATCTCATACCTATTTCATGATCTAACATGATTATCGCACAATATTGTAAGTCATTAATCATTAATTTTTTTAATGATTATCTTATTCTCACCCCTTATAGGCACCCTCATCCTCGCATGATCAGAAAAAGGAAAGTAGCTCAACATATAACATGCCCATGTATACATACATATAGCGGAAACAAATTAATTAATTAAACATATGATCTACGGCGGTATATTTACTCCAACTTAATAATTGCACTAAATAATAACACCTAAGTTCTGAACAGGACCTACCCAATCAAATATTCTTATTTCTAAACAACCAACTCGTTCCGTCTCCCCACCACATTCCATCTTTCATCAATACTTAACCCTATCCGAAAAAAAAAATACCCATCGCATGAACTAGACATTCCGAACTACGACCTAAAAGCAGATAACGTAATCCTACACACCTAATTTAGTACTTGATACTAAATAGATAGAACGAAGTTCAAAAGTTCTAGATAACCATCCCTAGGCCCTCTCATCTCATCCCATCTGCCTTAATCTCATCTCCCTACCCTCTTTCTTTGCTCCCCAAACACATCCCCCGTTTCCCACGTGTATCCTCAAGGCTCAGGCTCAGGCTCAAGCCCAAACTAGGTGTGTACGAAGCGGAAGAAGAAAGAGAAGAAGTAGAAGAATGAGAAGAAGTAGAGAATAGAAAACAAAAAAAAGAATACAAAATGGCGTACACGGCTCTAGATCCTAAGAACTTATAACAACAAAGAATCAGTATGAGGATGAAGAAAGATGAAGATTAAATTACTCCGGACTAGAGCTAGAGCTAGAGCCACATCCGTACATCCGCACATTCGCGCATATGACTCAACCTGCCCATTCCCCTCTTTTCACTATCATCTTATTTTTATCTCCACAATATCATTCAGTTAATATCTACAATAAACTACCAAGATGAAACCATATCAACAGATACTCAAAATAACTGATACTTCCCCCCCCCCCCCTTACCCTATTCGATACTCTATATTCGGAACCATAGCCAATTACAATTAATTGATATTGCATGTGTACTATTCGATTATCATTGTAAGTAGTATCAATATCTGATACGTTTCCACACTTACAACATATTTCGGGAGAGGGATGAGGCGAACGGTGACATAATTATACAATGCACGACATGTAATCATCAATTACCAGAGTATAGTATATTAGTATAATATACATATACATATAGTTACGATAAGTGCTATGAATACAGGCACGAGAAAGCGTTAGCACGGTAAGTGGCGTTTATAGCTTTGTGTTTGTCCGCCACTCCGTCAGTCCTGTGTCTTCTTTCTTTATCCTTTATTTTGTGATCCCGCATCTTTCCTCCTCTTCCCTTCCTTACCGTCATCACTATCTTTATCCATATTCCTATCCTTATTACTATTACTATCACTAGCACTATCACTAGCACTAGCATTAGCACTATCTCTAGCCACCTCTATCTATCCACCTATCTGTGTATCTTATCCTCTCCAAACGCACCGCCCCGTCGTCTCGTTGTCTCGTTGTCATCCGCCCCTCGCTGAATGCCGTTACCCATCATCCGTTATCCGTCACCTCGCACATTACACATTGCACATTGCACTTACGAGAAATCTTAGGTATAGCTACTAGTATAGTAACAAACGAAAAAAAAAACTCAGATCCTAACTCAGATCTAACGTATACATTCAAATACATAGAATTAGAACGACGATGGTATGTAGTATATAGTACAGTACATATATAAATGTAAATATCTAGATAACTATTCAGCTCTTAAACACCTAAATACCCCCCTCCCCTCCCATCTTCTCCTAACCTTAACTATTTTAATATACATACCGAGTTCCAATATCACCTATAATTACATTATCCAACATTACCGAACAACACAGATACATACACGCATACATACATACATATACATATATATAGAACGGATCTACCCAGCGCGCGAAAGGCCACAATCACCAATACATTCCATCCACCCCTCCACCCCCCAACAACCTTATACCATCAAAACAGAAACAATCAAGATACACTCACTAACAAACTAGAGATAAGCCCGTTATATTAATAGAGTTCACGCTGCGAGTCGCAAACCACAAGCCACGAAACCACAAGCCACACAGCCCAAAGCCCACGACCCACAGCCCCAAGATCCTCACCCCCCCCTCCCCTCCTTGAGCTCACAAAGCCACAGACACCTGACGGTTTTTACGTTATAGTCCTAAAAGAGGAAGCCACATACGTTATCATTCCAATTCTTGATATCGATAACCCGGTATCAATCCCTGCATCCGTATTATTAGTATTATTTATGTATTATGTATTATAATTGATATTAATAGTTGTAATAAGTTGATATGGTATAAGCGGAAGCCACATGCGTCACCTATTTTCTAGTTTTTACGTATACATGTAGAAGCCATCAGTTGTGTTTAGTTCCACAAGCCACAAGCGCACAAGCTGCAATTTTGTACAAATACATATCAACCAAAAGAGGTTGGGCACTATCCGTTACCCTTTATGATAATGATTATAGTCAATTGATGGGTTTGGACGATGAAATAAAGAGATGGCTATTTAGGTAACTCCCATATACACATACATACGCATATATACCTGAACACTTATACACTACACAAACGATGTATAATAAGCCTAAGACGGATGAACGACGCAATTCAGTAAACCTCTTTTTTCTAGGGGTTCGCTATGATGTTTTATTTGACTTGTTTTTTTATCTTCTTGGGTTCCAAAAGAGATCGTATATCATATATACCATTTTCCCTACACCATACCCATACCCATACCCCACCTACCTATCCCTAATTCGAGCATCAATCTAACTGGCCGAATACACGGACGGACGGACAGACAGACGGAAGTATAAGAGAGACGAGATGAAGGATGTTTGCTTTTGGACGAATGAAATTCCAAAAAAAATAAGAAAGAGGGGGAGGGGGGCTAGATTGGGGTCAAAAGGACGATCCCATCCCTAATATAGTGTAACCTTCTACAACTCTAAAAAAGAGCAACAGTACAGCCGACAAGTATGTAATAATATATTTTCGTGAACCTGAACGAGTAAGTTAGACGGAATGAAAATAAGATTGTGGATGGAAAAATCTAGACGAGCGAATGAGCGAAGCCAAGAGATAAATGCGTTAAGCCCCAGGAAGTCCTTAGTCCATGCACCACTAGTACTAGGGGTACTAGTGTCTGTATTAAGAAAAAAAGGGTAAGAAAGAGAGATGATCTTCGTTCCGACTATAATTGGTTATCGGGATTCTATATTTTCTTCTTCTTCTTCTCAAGGATATATTGAATTAACGTTGTATAATTGAAAAGCGTTGTGCAGATAGGATGTCATACATCGTAGATACAGTTATAAAGGTGTGTACAGAATTCTAAGAAACACAAATTTCGAATTCACGATGTCATAGTTATGAAAGTCGTAAATATGCAATACTGTTAGAATGCATGCAATAACTCATTTATACTATTAAACTGAAGAAGAATGCGCTTATCACTGAGCGCTCACAGGCACGCACGAAAGGAAAAAAAAAATAGGGTATACTCGTTATCCGTAGCATCGTGTATGTGTGTGAGTGGAGGGGAGTGGGGAAGCGGCGACTTGGCTAACCAATTAAACCGATTGCAACCCTCTCAGCGGACGAACCAATAGACCAATTAATCCAACAAGCCAATAACACTAACCTATTGAGAAGCAGAAGGAGGCGGGACCAGACCAAACCAGATATACGGCGCCGGTGTGAATATGATATTACATGTATCGTATTGTATTGAAGGTTAAAACATTTTAACCATGGACATCATCATCTTGACACGGAGGTACATGATAAATTTCCCTTATTCTTCTCCCTTCTCCTTCTCCCTTCTCTTCCTATTCCTACTGAGAAGTCGTTCTTCGCGCATACTGCATACATGCTTCACATAGTTACAAGTTACAAAACGCCGTCATTACCGTCCGTAACATAACGGATGTGATACAAACAATGGTATTGCTACCGATGGTCCATGCAAACAATGTAAACACCAGTAAAATTTGCGGTTAAACCATCTTGGGCTCATTGGATGATCCAGTTCAAATAGATGTTTGAGTTTGTATTTGATTGCTTTCCAGTTTCAGTTTCAGTTACGTTGAGCTAGTTTTGGCTGACTTTCGGGAAAGCGAATTTGGTTTTGGGTCCTGGAAGATGGCCACAGCGACTGAGGCACGAAAACAAAGATAAGATCGGGAGCTGAGAACGAAGGTTTAATTATTTTACAAGTGCATTGTATGGGCATGTATCTTGGCCGCACATCATACGCTGTTTGTGATGCGCCGTGTAAGAGGAGATTGAGGGAGGAAGGGAGGGGGGGGAGTACACCCCGAATCTTTGTTAGCTATAAGCTTACTGGCTACAAGTTACCGGAGGGGGGATAGCACTACACATACTACTCACTTATCTGCTACTACCTCGTTGGATTATCATTACTAACCCAGATCCATCAGCCAGTGAGCAAGCATCTTTCCTTATCCTCCGCCTATAGACGTACTACCATAGTTTCTTATTGCCATTTTCGACCCGCCGAAGGTCATTTCTTTTTCTCGCCTCGCGATTCCTTTTCTTTCCAAAGCTTTTTTCTCTCCCAGGTATTTGTCCTACACAGTTGAGTTGACAACACCTATCATCTATCGTTATCATATATACATTTTTGTATATAAACCCACGATAAAAGTAGCAAGAAGGGAAGCGAGATAAAATTGAGAAATCAAAAGAGAAGAGGAAAACGTGGTTGGCTGGCTTTGCATTCCATCATGATGACGCACAATGGTCATTGGACGAAGCTAGCATTCGCCTTAAAAAGGCATTTTGTCACGTACTAGAGCTACTCTATTACTGTAACAGTGCAAGTGCAAGTGTATACAACTATAATTAATTCATAATCCAATACATTCAGGCACGTGGCCGAATACATTACCTATAACACTAATCTCACTGGAAGGCAGGTCGCTTGCGGTGAGCTCAATTGTTTATTGTTTTCATATTGCAAACATATATTATGGTTATAGATATGTCGTATCTATATATTATCCAAGGTTTACAATGCCTTTTCCTGATCTACGCCGCTCTCAATTTACTAATAACTAACTCAGTAACTGTGGTTTTATCCCGAGTTCTGGCCTCCTGCCTCCTAACGCTCTTTTTAAAGTTTTAGATGACGCAAACACTTGTAGAAGAAGACTTGTGCGTTTACTCACACACCCACACTCACAGGTCCAGACACGGGAGGTGGATTCATCCATCGGTTTTGTATTGATTTATTGTCAATGATACACAAAGTTGCCTCCTTCTTTTCCGAGGGATAAGACAGGAGTACGACGCACCTGAACGTTGCAATCAAATGAACTTTGCTTCTGGGAAATCTGACCACGATCATCATACAAACCAATTCACATGCGCATGTTATCATGGTATGACATACACACGCACGGACGCACGGACTTGCTTACCCCTCTCCTCTCCCCTATAACATATAATTCTCACACAGTTAGAGTCATACATCGCCTGAAGAGAGTTTTACAATATCATGATTTCAAAAATTTATATCATTCAGTAAGCCATAACTTCCTGTACTTGGAAATACTTAATTACGACTCCTGGCCTAGGAAATACCTACGTGAATACGAGGATTTATAATAAATTCAAATTCACATATCTCCCTTCGTATACTTCCTTTCTTAGGGGTCGCTGACAAAGCATGACACCTGACTCTATCTGCACTCACTTGTGACCTCTCCCCATCCCCAGTGAACAGAGAAATTCGGATGTTTAATGATGCATGTATAGCCTAACTTCTACCCTAAACATTCGAAATCGTTCATTAGAGCAACCGTGTTTATGCCCGTGGTCACGAGTATACAGGTGTGACCATTCGCTTATCCATATCCGTCCAGTGGCACATCTATCTATTAATGAATGCAATCCTCAGCAAGAGCTAGAACAGATACATCCGCTCTCAGGTAAGCTATTACATCCGATAAAGAGAGCAGCATCAGACGCTCACCTGCATCTACATTTACATTTTCTTATAAATAAACAATGCTACTTATGCGTTCATACTAACGTCATACTCGCCTAGATGCCGGTTCATTATATTATCATTAACACGAAATAAGAGGTGCATACCCATCCGCAGTACAAAAATGTGCATGTAAACCCTTCTCATAATTTGTCTGTGCCTTGACAGTGGACCCGATATTAATGGATAGATGTAGATGGATAAATTACCAGGTTATCGAAGAACGGAAAGAAAAGAAAGATTGACCTTCAAAACTCTCCGAACGAGTCTCGATCTTTTCCTTCTTCTTCTCCCCGCGAAATACGGGAGGATGTATACGTACACCTAACACATATCTATCACAATGACCCGTACTTTCTCACCCCCATTAAGAACTTTCAGCATCCTATCCAAGATTTCACCCGTGTTCCTAGTTTTTCCTCGATTACATGGATCTTTCGCCCATCCCAATTCAGATTCCCTACCCCCGAATCAAGCTATTTACCTCCCATTTCTTTCTGCCATTCTCTTCCTGCAATCTTTCTCATTAAATCTTCTCACTCTCCAAACCAGCGACTAGCAAACCCGATCATTCTGACCCCTTTAGGCGTACATACCGAATGTCCTATCATCATAAAGCTACCAGTATACAAGCGCCCAACACCCGCCGTCCGACACCAGAATCAAGATCGCCCTCAACCCTTCTGTTCCCTGCGCATCTTGCTTCTTTCCTTCCCCCACTCCTGTGGCCGCTTCTTTCTATACGCTAGTGTACCCAATAACTGGGAAGAGAAATTTTTAGAAAGACCTTCTTGGAAAAACATATCGATGAACTCTCTATTTTTCGCCAGACACAAAAGTAACTTAGCGTTGAATAGCGTTGAATAATAATCAAGAATGCTAAAGGCCTACTAGTAGCCGTCTACGACCACCAACGGTAACTCATCCTACTCCAGTACCCACATCACCTTCTCCCCCTATCAATTGTTCTTTTCCTTGACTCTTCACCTGATCCGTGCACCCATTTCTTTCCGCTTGGAACGGTATCATGCAATAGGCTGAGCAGTCGTTATACCGAACCTATGAGATGAGAGCGCTTGATTTCGGACTTGTTCGTAATACACAAATCTTAAAGCAAAACAAGGAAAGAAGTAAAAGATTGATACATATAACCGACTACTTATCTTATTCTTCTTTGACCAATGCATTGTTACACATACATTAATTATATACTATGTGCAGATCTCTCTCTCTCAGCCTATCTTTGTGTATGCATGTGCTTATGCTATCTGCCATGTGCCCTCCTTCGTTTTCTTCTCCTTACTTCCCGAGGGAGTGTACACGCCATCCTATAGTTCCCATCCAAGTCCATGCAAGCATAGACTCACACTTCTCCCTTCCCCTCTTAGCTTCTTCCTCTCAATCCTCGCCTTCTTCTCCTTCCTATGCTTCTTTACAAGCTTCTTTACCCTCAAATTTCTCTAAAAGTGAATCCTCGTGATTATCAGTTTCTCCCCAACCATGGGAGGTCTATACGCTCTAGAGCCTCCAGCTCCACTTTTCTTTAATAATTCTTATTTATTTCATTAAAACCCCCACTCCAGAAGAGCATGTGTACGTCTTGTGCGTGCGTGTAAAGGTCAGCTTTGGTGTTGTTCAGCAGTATTAGCATAGGGTTGGGTGAAAGAGCATCCGAATTCGAATAAGAAAACGTGGGAGATCTACATGTATAAACAAAGACAGGGAAAAAAGAAAGCCTGTTACTATAAAGTAAACAACTGATACCGGACTCTCGGAATCAAGCATCCGTGAACTCGTCGTAAAAGTGCCTCGAATGCCTCTAAAATTCTTGTATCCTGAACCCCCCTCGAAACTTTAGGCAACGTGATCCTCTCCTCTGAGCCGGTTTGTCCGTAAGCTTCTGCATGTACATGGTAACGTACATGACCTGATTCTAACACAGACCTGATAGGAAAACTGATAGTGAGCAGATAAGCTGTCTGATAAGTATGTGTCCCGATCTCCCGAGTGTCGAGTAACATGCTTACACATATACACCTAACAACGCTTCCCCGACAAGACAAAAAAATCAAAGGACAAAGTAATCTCTGTATGAGAGTCACATTTCTCATCTTTCGAAGTTCTTCTCGATCCTCTAATCCTAATCCTGTTTCCACCTCACCTTCCTTTATCCTTTTTTGCGCCTTCAAGCTTGTTATCTTTCTCGATCAAGGCTTCTTGAAGTATCTGTAACAAGACCTATTCCGCCTTCAGTTCCGAGCTCAAAAGCGCTTAAACGTCTCCATAAGTCCTCTCCACACACACACACTTACACGCACACCATTCAAACGGATTTGCCAACCAGACTTCTCTAATCTACCACTTATCGCCTCTGTCTCAAGTCTAGGCTAGTTTATGGTATTTCAACTAGTATTTTCAAAAAAAGAGAGAATAGAGAGAGAGAGAGAGGATGCATAACAAATCATCTCGGAATATCGGAAAGGATGTGTCAATGAAATACTTCCCTTTTCCCTCCTGCCCACCGCAATACCGCTCCGTGTGTGTATCAAAAACTCATAAGCCACATATTTACATATCTATAGAGCTACACACATACACACGCATACACGCACACGAACACGAAAGTAATTAATATCAATAGAAGAGTAGGAACTGAAAGCCAAGCCCGGCTCTCCCAATCCCAGTCCAAACCGCTCACGCCAAGGCGCCTCGGACTCCCGTTCTGTTTCAATCGTCCGTTCAACCGTAAACTTCTACTTAATAAACTATCTCTAAGGGGGGGGGGCAGGGTAGAAGGAGCAACGAGACCGGGGGGGGGGCTCTTCTCTTCTTCCTAAACCACAAATTGGTAAACACTCTTACCTACTCATACTACATTTTCGCCTAGCCCAAGCGGAAATAAGTTGGACGAACAGGGATCCTAAAATTAAAGGAAAAAAGAACACAACGGGGCTTGTGGCTTCAAATTAAATGCGGTTTATGTAACTAGTTCTCACACTAGATATCCATTGGTTTAAACCTTGCGGGTTTACCTTCTTTATTGGGGGTATGCACGTAACGGTAAGGTCACGCATGAATTTTCGCTTGTAACACTGTGGTTGTAACCCTAGGGGCTGCGACTCTTAACGAACTGTCTATGTCCGATTCCCGAGTCGGGACATTAAGAACTCATCTCCCACTTATAGTTGTCGTAATCTGCTTGTTTACGCCTCCTTTCTCTCATGTTTCTTCTTGAAGCAATAACGAAAAAAAGAACAAAGAAATCCGGGTTTTAGAAGGCAGAAACTAGAAAAAAAAAGTAAGACCGATGGGGAAGGGAAAGGAGGAAATATGTCGTTTCTCGGAAAGTATTCAGGACAGCTCTGGTACCGTAGCTGAAAGAAGAGAAAAAAGAATGAAAACATAGACACTTCTTATGTTTTCCCTCATACTCATGACAACATATACAATATAACTCTCTCATACACACATATTCTTTACCTCTCTATATCCGTCTTTTTCGACCCTCTCCGTCATCGCTACATATATCTCCCGGTTAACGTAACTCACTCGATCTATATTCTTGAAGGGGGGTATTGAATGCGAACACGGACACGAACATGAAACTTACGACCGCTTATACTTTCCTGGAAAATAAGGATTTCCGCAACGCACATCTGAAGATGCTAATACTTTGACCGAAGAAAAGATCCTCCCCCTTTCCGCAGCATTTCACTCGTCCTAATTCAATTGAGGGTCCGACTCTGCTGGTGTAAAAAAAAAAAGAAAAGAGACCGGGAGATCGTCACTTATAATTCAATCAATTCTAAACGGTGGCTCTACTTTAAACGATCCTACCTACTCTACATTGGCGCAGAGTGGGCGGGATGACCAGGTTATGTACGGGTAAGGTAACAGTGAAGATCCCTCTTTCCGTTAATCTTCCTCTCTCCTCGGTCTCAAAAGAAAAGAAAAAAAATCGATCTACCTATTCCCTCTACCCCATGCATCTTTCTTCCTATCTAAGTGTACTATCTATCTCAGTTCAGCTTTGTATGTGCATATATCTGCGTTGTATGTAATAACCCTTTGATTCTCACACACACACACACTTCCACGTTTTAGCCCTATTCTAAATTTTTTGCCGCTCGCCTCCCCTACCTCATACATTACATGTAAGGATAAGATGAACGAATGGAATTCTATTAATGTAGGCGATAATGAAAAAACAAAAAGCAATTGAATGCAAGTTAAAAAGAGAAGTGATCGTCATTGTGACGCATATATGCGTTAGATTTCATTATACGTTAAATGTAAAGCCATGATATCAGTACATGCAGAATTAATGATGTTCATACTTGCATGGCATGGCATAGCGTGGGCAGTGTACGATCCCCAAAAGAAATACGAATAAAGGAGATGGATGAAAATGGATGCATAGCAAATCCATTTCTATTCAGTTTCGTTCCCAGTCCTAGTTCATTTGTGTGTGTGTGTGTGTGTGTGTGCATACAGAAAGTATGAATCTGCGCGGTACGAATACCAAAAAGAGAACTTGCAAACCTGTGCATACGACTCCTTTTGAGAGTTGAATTTAAACATGTATATGTATATGCGTTCCCATAATTCTGAAACTCATCAATTCATAAGACCGAGATGATTCTCGCCTCGCCTCGTAGTCAGTTTAGTTTAGTTTAGTTTAGTACTTTCATCGTTTCCCTTCATTATCTCTTCTCATCTTCCCCGTGGGGTCCGGAATGTCTCATAGAGCGCAGCCAAGCATCGCTCTCAGACGCCGAACACGCTTGCCTGACCCCCCCCCCCCCCACATCTTTACAGGAAGAAAAAAGGACTGTAAACAGTCAGATGACGGATGAATAAGCGTATACATTGGGGAAAAGATCTCGGTAATTGTGTTGAAACGCATGCGATGAGCCAAGAGAAATACGGAGGGAAAAGATATTAGAGGAAAGAAAAGAAATAAATGACGAGATCCGTTCGGACGAGTAGAATAAAATAAAGTGTGTCATATGCGTCCGCAAAGAGGGGGAGGAAAGATATGAAACCCTTGACAGATATTACATGTACATATACATCATGTACATGAGCACACACGCCTACATGCAATCCCGAATCTCAAAACATATCATGTGCGATAAGAGGAATTGAAGAAGGGAATTAGGGTTGTGTGAGTGTGAGCGCGTTTTCCTTTGTGTCCACTCTCAGTGACCCTGCTCTGTTCATGGCCATATGTCCTCCATGACTACTATCGCTGTCGCACACTCTCCTTGCTCCAATAACCGGTGGCGCATGCTTATAACGTTATCTTTTTTCTTGTATGCGTATTAACATGTAAAGTCTTTTTCCATGTATAGAAACCCTATCCATCCTCCTCTTCCGTGTATCGTATGACTCGAGAAAAAAATTTGGACCAGACCCACGCCGCAATGCATGCATGACTGTACGACACATAAATTACACAATAACTTCAAAATTTGAGCAATTATGAGCATGCAATATTGCAACGTGATAATACTGGATATGTCGTCCGAAAGAGAACGGCCTAGCTCTAATTTATCAAGAAGGTAAGGCTATCAAGAAGGCTAAAATTACGTTGCTTACTAGGCAAAGCCACACTTCCGCGACTCCGTGGATATGTTGTTATTCATATACCCCAGCAACTAATGTTTCAATCATCAATCATCAATAACAACAGAAATTTTCATCAGTCTATATCCTGTTAATTCGTTAGTTGTGTTTACTTTTCCAGACTTTCTCTCTCTGTCATCTCCGGAGTCCAAAACAACCCGGCTTCCAAAATCTTGTGTCTCCGACACCTCCGCGCCTTTCTCTCGTTCTGCTAGTGAATCCCCAGTCCGGTCCCGTCATCTCCAGTCATTTATCACAAAAAACGGTACGTTGGTGCTTAGCAAACAGACAAAAGAAAATTTTGCTTTCTCTTCGCATTTCACTTCCTCAAGATTTCATTAAGATCCTTTAGGTCTCCAGATCGGAAGTGTAAAAACCAAAATGCATTTTTTAAAATAAGAAGTGGAGAAAACCGAGAACTGCGTTATCTACTTTTTCACTATTCTTCTATCTGGGTTTTTCTACTACAGATTTCAGATTGGAATCTCATAACAAAATACAAATAATTGCAGATATACCATAATGATACCCCTAAACCTATGCGATATACATGTACATCTGTGATCAAACCACAATCTCGTTCCTCCATTCTAGAGATTTCGTTTCCAGTTGGGTTAACATCTGAAGGAATCCCAACTTCCCGAGAAAGGAGATCCAACTGATGCAATAAAAGAAAGAAAGAAACCCCTTGGAACTGAATAGGATCTGCGAGAAGGTGCTGTGCGCTCTCTTCTCCCTATCTGTCTATCCTATGGCTTCGACTTGACAACAACATGTATACTTGTCTCGATCTCAGTTTTCTTTTGATCTCCCCTTCTCACTGAGCTTGTGTTCCTTGTGCCCAATACCAGCGTTTTCTTTTTACGAAACTAGAAACCACCCTCCTTCTTACCATCAACACTTCCCTCCTGCCTTCCTGCCTTCCTTTACTACTCCCTTTCTGTTCTTTCTACTGTCTAAGACCTGACATAGACATATATAGAGATAATTGACACATGAACACCTGATGGGCTCATTCTGTTATCCGAAGAAAACGCTTTACTCCACAATCACAAGAAAAGGAAGCTCAGTTACGAGACGCTGTATGTCACACAGACCCCTTCTTCTCCTTTCTTTTTCTTGTTTATATTTAGGAGTCCAGGCGAAGCTTGAGGTGTTCTATATTAAGTATTAATACAAACGAAGCAGAGAAGAGAGACTTGCTTTGATATGTTACGATTTCTAGACGTAAGATATCATCATAGTTTTTTGTCCCCCTCGGAAAGAAGAGCGAAAGAGCCAACGAACGAGAGAAAAATTTACTCTCGTATGCTTCATATCCTCATACTACATGCATCTTACCAAGTTTTTAGGAAATAGAAGATGGAGACAGAGGGAAAAAAAGAGCTCGGCATCTCATAGACAACACACAAGCACAAACACACACACACGCAAATAATGAGACAAAAAAAGAGAATCAAACAAATCCACTCCACAGTTCTTACTATCTTTAGACCTCAAAACACCCTTCTCTGACCGAGAGAGAAGTGTAAGAAAGGAATAAGTAGTACGAATCAATCTATATACTTCAGTAATCACTTTGCATTACATTACAAAGTAAGTAAAGTATTTTTAGTCCTTAGGACATCATTATCAAGACACTCGCGGAGAACAACGTAATCCAGAGATACGCGAATTACGCCTCTCAGGGGGCAAGGAATGGCACCCAGACAGATGTCCACATCTCTATATCCCCACACATCGAGAAACTCGGTTAGATAGGCATACCTTGATCCCGGGCGAAGGATTCTAACCACGTGAAGACAGTTAAAGTCAAATTATGACTTATGATAAAGAAAATAAAATTGAACCCGATTTCAGTCTCGAGAAAAATTTGGAATTAAATCTCAATCTTGTGTGAATACCTCCTTCGCTTTTTTACACCCGAGCTCGGAAGCAAAAGGTAAGAAGAGAAGTAAAAAACGAAAAAGAAAGAAAAAAAAAAAAGAATATAAACATGATGTTAGTTTTTGTAATTTCAAAATTTGTAATACATAGTACACATGGATACCTATACATATGCATATGTAAATGTATATGTAGATATGAAATGCATATAAGAAGTCTCGAGCAGAGCTAGTCAATTGAAAAAAAAAAATGAAATTATTCAAAGGGGAGAGTAGAAAGGTAGCGTTCTCATCAAATCGGCTATCCTCACCTCCAAGTCAACAAGTCAACCCAACCGACCCGTCTGGACAATTGTCCACCTGTCCCCCCCCCCCCCCGACCTTTCCCTTTCCACTCCTTACTACTCCGGTCCTATACAAATTTTACTTTTTCTAAAGTTTTTTAAAGCTCCGGGCACCGGGTGATACCAAGCCAAAAAGCAAGAAAAAAAATGAAAAAATCAAGTGGATAAAAACTCTGGAATAACTCAATAGGCAAAAAGCAATACGCAACTCTAGGGAAAAAAGAAAAGAAAAGAACCTCTCGAATGAAAATATGTGAAACAGCGTTAACGTCCATAAGAAAAAAAAAGAGACGTATCCACCACACCGGCCGCCCCCGCTCTCCGCTCTCCCCTCCCAATTAGATTGAGCGAATATAGTGTGTGTATGATACATTAGAAGTTTAGAAGTTAAGCATTACTCACACAAAATATGTTAGTTACATCGTGTCGTATCCTATCGGATATTATATCATATTATATTGTATCTCATTGTATTGTATTGCATGCGCATACACATACACTATACGTACACACGCTACCCGCATAAGCACTTAGTAAAACAACGGGGACCTTTTTCCTCTCCAATTTCCAAAACGAAACGAAAGGTTTAAATAAGGAAATGTCTACTAAGAATGTCTAACAGTAACTTTTACCAACCAGAGAAGTGAGAGGAAGTCAAATTTCGCTTGAAGAAGGGACATCGTGACACGCTTGACTAATCCTCACTAAGCCATACTAATCCTCATTACCCCCTCCCGACCCCGAGCTATTGCGTGAGCGGGTACGTGAGTAACAGAATAATACACGCATGCATCACTCATCGCGGGTATCAGCTTTAACCCCTCCTTTGAAATTTTAAACTATTTTGTGGCTAAGCCTACACCTCCCCAAGCCCTAAATTCAGTAAGCGAATATAATCCCATGAGAAGAGAGGTAAAAAATAATAGGGAATTGAGGTAATCCCACGCTAACTGAGTCAGAAATAACGAAAGAATTTCAAAACACCATCTGTATCTCTATATATACCAAATAAGGTTCAGTTAAGGTTAACAAGTAAGAAGAGGAAGGATGGGAATAGTGGGTGGTGTTTACTTCCGTGAAGAAAAGAAAAAAAAGTAAAAAAGGTTACGAGGCATGATAGGACTTCGGTGTTTTAAAAGAGAGTTAGTTTCCTTTCCACGCTTTCGTGAACATATACACGATACGAGATTCTTGCAATATCCTTCTCGGGGCCTTATAATCATCTGGTAGTTTTGTCCCAACTTAAAGTGAATAAAGAGGCGAAACATCGAAACAATCGATCTTCTGAGTCGGAATCCCAGGGAAGCGTAAGTACAAAGTGTAGAGTTCATTGCAGCTTCCCGTCTCCAAGATGACGATACAAATCTTGTCCAGCCTAGACTCGGACTATTTGGTAACCCAGTAAAATAAAAATAAGACTTTGTAAATCGAAGATTTAGGTTTTGAAGGAATAAGAATGAGGGAAACATTACAATCAATGCGCATATAAATAAGTCAAAACACCTCGGCACGTCAAAACCTTTAAGCCACATTAGTTGTCGTATATCAATAAAAATATAAAACCCCATCCTGCACCTAATCCTGTCATTACACTAGCTTCTAACAGACATCTGGCAGATAAACAATCTCAGAGAACGAAAAAAGCCGCACAAAATAAACTTAAGAATCGGGAGCAACAATCTCCGTGGTCAAAGGACGAACATTATACAGTCAGAGAAAAAGATATATCTTTTCACCTAAACATCAACTTGACACTCCTAACCAGGCGCCCGGATCAGAGTCACTGTCCCTTCCAAACGATCATTGTCTTATCAGTATTTAAATACTTTTGATAGAGACGCAAAGCCAGAAATACTTTTCGGCATAAAGTTAAAAAAAAAAAGAAAACTATTTGAAGTCCTGTATTGCCCGGCGCGTCTCCTGTGGGGTTTCTAGTGAGAATCACTATCAGGACCCATCAGCCGCTCTTCCGCATGGGCGGTCCCCGTGGGCTTAGTTGCCTTCGCATGCGGAATCAGAAACGAGAACTTGGTGTGCTCGGACTAACGTTAATCATAACATTGTACTGAATCTAACCGCAGTAAGGAAATTAAGGTCAGTAAAGTTTTTACTTCCATAACTACCACATTGTATTAGTACTCTGGGACCATTATACCCTAGGACCTCTTTTCCTAGGACTTTTCGTCGCCACCTGGGAAGTCAAGTTTCTGAGGATATCGTCGCATTTATGCGATTCGCAACTAGAATGTCGTGGCCACTGATCCTCATTAATATAGTGCGGATTTTAATCGTTTTCAAAGTCGATTATGATAGGTACAATAACATTCTTCTACTTCTGCTTATACACATCGGTTGCTTGTCTACAGACCATGAGGTGTCAGTTTTTCTTTCATCCCCTCTGCCCTTTTAGTCATGGTTATGTACAATACAGTAAGCCGCTCTAAACAAACTGGAAGGATAATAAAAATACTGAATTAGATCCAAGATTGGTCACGGTGGTTTTCGTTCTTAGTTTGGGGAATAAGCGGACATTAACATACCATGCCTAAAACTTAAGCAAGAGGCAAAGATCAGCAGGTCAAGCCGCTTATTCGACAGCCTGAACTCCGTCATAAGCTGGTAATATCTTGCATGCTTCTGACCATGTCATTGATCCCTGCACGAGTTCTGTGACGATTTCGATGACTTTGTCAATATCCCCTATAAGCTGTTCGGTTGTATCTCTTTCACTAAAGATGAGATTCGAACATTAGTCATTCTGTATCTAAATTGACAATATATAATAAATAGGGTCCAGACTCACCGAAGCGTCATGGTTCGCTTAGCCACAGCTACACAGCAGTAACAAGTTAGAATGGAAGAAATACCATATTCCAGTCCGGATTAAAACACAAAAGGAAGTCCCCGTCGATAAGATAGTGTGCGGCGTTATACATTTACGAAGGTCAAATCGGAATATTTGTTATTTTTGACATAATACAAGTTTCGCGAGATCGAGCACGTGTATGGGAAAAATAGGACATTTGGAATTAGTTTTTCGGAACTTAGACATAGTATAGAAAAGCCACATACAGGCAAAGTCGAGAGTAAGACCAAATGGTGTGCCCAATTCGTCATTACGGGCATAGCGTTTCCCGATGGACGTATTTGAATCGTCGACACGAGAGTAGACACCAGCCTTGCGAAGTTTGAGAGCTGCGTGATCAGTCACCCATTGAAACCAATTCATGTTTTTGTCCACATGATTATAATGACAAACAGGTATACCAAAGGGGTGGTGTGTGAGGGATTTCATTATGTTATCGTCGTGGACCAATTTTTAATGCATGGAAGGTGGAAGTTGAAAGATGATAATCCAGTTTTTCGGTTTGAAGTGAAGAGAAATGATCAGATATACGAGCACTACGGGAAAAGGGACAATATACTTACAAACTTCTCGCACTAGTGGATCGAACTCTTCTCTTGCACTCAAAGGTACAATCAATACTTTTGTAGGGGCAATGACCGGTGGGAGTGAGAGAACCTATAAAATAATGATAGGATTGTTAAAGTTCATGCAGGATTGAGGCTGTTGTATGAGAATAGGGTATAAGGGGTTACAAGAAACCCCTATGATATCACAAAAAAAAGAGAACCGAGGAGCTGTTTGCTCGCTCAGACGCGGAAATTTCCCGTGCAGAAAATATTTGGTTGTATTATGACCATAGGTATCAGGCAAATATTACGGCACTTACCCCACGTTCAATATCCTGTTCGCGGCACCAGAAGCTATGCTCGAGGAGGATGTAAAGAATACGACCCAGGCCAAAGGATGGTTCAATGACGTTGGGGGTGAACTCTCGGACTATGATGCAAGTAAATGAAGGTCAGCAGATTCAGGTAGGAAAGGGGTGCACATTGTCGTACTTGACTGTTTGAAGGTCTTGCGTTCAATCACAAGATGATCCGAAGTTATAGTGAATTCTTTCCCATCAACTGACACTTTGGTTTGCCTAGACCACATATCATCAAATAGACGCCTGGTTTGAAACTCTCAAGTTGATGTTGAAGAACAAAGAAGCTTACCCTTGTGCAAGCTCACCCTGCAGTTTTGCCAACTCCTCTTCTGTCATTTCTCCGATAGCCTTCTGTAAGACACCTGTATCCCTAGCGAAAGTCTTCCCGAAGGTCTTTTTGTTAAATTCCGGGACTAGTTTTTCTGTTACAATCGGTTCCTTAAGGGCTTGACGAACTATCAGTGGATGGCCGGTCTTTGCACTGTGAACCGAAAGATCATATGCTGCTCTATCTGCACAACCAACACACTCTGTCCATCCATATGAGTTCTGAATCTCAGCATCCCAACAGTCTGTCGCGTAGTGCGCCATTTCATTAGCCATGTGCTGGCGGAATCGCAGTTTTGCCGGGTTCACTCCAATTTTCAAAAGGAACATTTGTACCCGAGCAAGGAAATAGCCTAGAGTCTCGTTCGCAATAATGCCCTTGTCAACAGCATCCCCAACACTCAAGTGTGTGATCTCTGTGCGTCCGGCAGACTGCACATGTCGGTCTAACAATGCGAGTTTTACATCCCGTACTTCCGCGAAGCGGTCGTGTTTTTTATCCTCCGGATCAACATAATGTTCGATTTCAGCCATTGTGAACTCTCGTACACGCAAGAGACCTGCTCTAGGTGAAATTTCATTCCGGAAGGACTTTCCGATGTGTGCAGAAGCAAATGGAACACGACCATTATTGAATTCTAGTAGTCTCGAGAAGTTGAGGAAGTGGCCCTGCGCCGTCTCTGGACGTAAGAACCCTGGATGTTGTCCCGTCGGACCAATGCTACTTGAAAACATCAAGTTGAATTGCTGAGGTTCACTGACTTCGTTCCCAGTGTCAGGGTTTGTGATATTGTATTTTCTACAGAGTTCGCCCAGTTCTGGGCCAGAGTAATTATCAAGCTACAAAGGCACATATCATTTAGCAATGGGTTCTTTGTATTCATTCTTGATCAGAACCAGATATGGGATTAAATGGATATGAATATATGCATATGCGATAGATAGCGGTAGCAAAATAAGATAGTTGGCAATAAAAATACTCACTTGAGCAAGGATATTTTCATATTCTTTCACAACGTCATCTTCGAGTTTTACTGCCGTCGTCTTAACCTTCTTTTTTCTCTTTTTGTCGTCTTCCTTCGCGGTTGTAGCATTCTGCCCGCGTGCCTCTCTGTCACCTGCTAACCTCGCCTCGAGCACACCTCCAACGAGATGGTCAGCACGTAGTACATCGCCAGTCTTTGTATCCTTCACCATCCAGTCTGCGAATCTAGCTACATGTCCACTTGTCTCAAAGACCGGAGCAGGAGTCATAATTGTAGTGTCAAGCTCAAGCATGTGCTCCTCGATTATGAAGTGCCGACGCCATTCTGCGATAATATTTGCCTGGAGAGCAGAGCCTGGAGGACCATAATCATAAAGACCTGCAACGCCGCCATAGATCTCGAAGGCTGGGGCATAAAAGAAGCGCCGGTTGAGAAGAGCTTCAAGTCTGGCCTTGTCAAAAGGATGAGCATCCTTATTTACACCTGAAGAAGCCATTTCACAGTGCTTGTAACGATGGAAGGGCAAAATCGAGTTAACCAATGTTTTTGGAGCTTGCCTGTACGCTACGCGATGTAAAAGGAAAGACAGAGAGCGTCGGTGCAGCATCCACTTTGACTCGAATCACCCACTTCGAGTAGACACTTGTTTTTTGCTAATCTTGGAAATCGTTAAAGATCAGCATCGCAAATTTTGCTGAGATGGTTCGCTTCCATCGCAGCAATGGCACAAGACTATTCTATACAATAAACTACAGCAATTTTCCGCTGGTCTACAGTCTATAAAACTTATTTAAGATACCATTTGGCTATTTGTCTTATAATAGAATAATATACCATTTAAATTTTTGATTATTAGATTGTAAATTTGTACAAATACGGAGGGATTGGTGCGTGACGTGACATAACTCGCTGCACGTTACTCACCCACGGACGCGTCACCGACACATACGCGTCTTCATTTGAGATTAACTTAAGACGCTATACACAACACACAGCCGTCTACAGTCTATAGGCTCCCACTCCAACCGTGTCCAGACTCTATCTCGTTAGCAACGTTGAATATATTTCTCTTGCAAAATGGTATGTGCTCTTGCTCTTCTACCAAAGCCAAGGTCGCTCTTTGAACGTTCGGTATATGCTTCTGAATGAATAGTCGATCATGGAATTGAACGGGGGGTCGGTGGTGGCAATGGTAGGGAAAGAATGTGTTGCAATCGCAAGTGACCTTCGACTTGGGAACCAAGCTCTAACGATTGCATGCAATCACGAGAAGGTCTGTTCCTAATAAATGTTTTCGTTATGCACATTATTTATCCTCCCAACCAGATCTTCCCGGTAACGGACAGAATATATCTTGGTCTTCCAGGTTTTGCTTCAGATGTAGCAACTCTTCGTGAACGCTTTAGGTATCGTGTAAACATGTATACAATCAAAGAAGAACGTACCATCACCCCGCAAACCTTTGCTCGACTTGTATCCTCCACTCTTTACGAGCGTCGTTTCGGACCCTATTTCGTTGAACCAGTTATCGCCGGAATCGGTGAATCTCCAACTGGGAAGACAGAACCGTTTATTGCTGCAACCGACTTGATTGGATGTCTAAACTTTGCCAAAGACTTTGTCGTTAGCGGAACTGCTAGTTCAAAACTATATGGTGTTGCAGAAGGTTTATGGGAGCCTGATCTTGAGCCGGAAGATCTATTTGAAACTATAAGCCAAACATTGCTTAATGCTGTTGACCGTGATGCTTACTCTGGCTGGGGGGCAGTCGTATATGTTATGTGAGCTTGGTTTTCTTCCGCGGAAAATATGATCTAATGTCATACCTCATTTTCCCTTAGTACTAAGGATAAAGTCATAACTCGGACTCTGAAAGGTAGAATGGATTAAATGTATATTTTCTATGTGAAGAATCACCTCCACGATTTGTATTTCTCTCTGTTCAATCTATTTCGCTTTTCATAACATCTCAAATGCCTTCCCGGTCTAAGTCGCAGTATTCCAGAGAATGCTTCAGAGAACAAGATGAAAACTTCTATAAAAATTTCCCTCCAGATAAAGTCTATCGCGGTTTATACAAAGGTACGCTCCCTATCTTAGATCCCAACACACTGCAGTCGACCTGTGGACTGACAAAATCAGATTAAGTGGTTTCTACAGCGTCCTGCATCGCGAGACTACACGCACTTTAGATTATAAGCTACCAAAAGTACTATAGACAACCCGCTATGCTTACTTCTACCTGGTCACCTCTTACCATTGGAACATAAGAACATAAGAAAGCCATTTGAACTCAGTATTGCTTTGGAATACTTGATTCGTATTTTGTAGGTAGTGCGAACGAGACGCCTGGTTAGGCATTCCTTCTCAATTATAACGACCGTATGTTATCCGATGATACTTATCTCGATTACCAGTACAGCCCAAATATGCTCTTATTCGAAACATGACTCTGTGACCGCGCCAGCAAAGTCTTACCTTCTAGCACCGAAACTATAGAGTAAAGCTATGTTCGATCTATCAAATTAAACTAAAAATAAATGAAAAAAGACACTGGAATTCAAATATCCTCAAAGATTTAATGAAGAAGAAACAACAATATCGAATTATATTTTTAACGTAGTCTGCAAGGATAGTAGCTCTTTGGTGGTATATTAAACCACCTGGATAGGACTTGCCAAGACCCCTTTTTTTCCTAATGGAAGAGCTTAAAGTCAATCTATACGTATAATAATTGAAAAACAATACTCTAACCGTTCCAGAAGAGACCTACACTACAGTACTTTCAAAAAAGACTTTCTCGGAAAAGTCATCATCAGCAAAAGTACACACTATCGGATTAACATCAGAAAAGGTTATGACCAGAGACAGAAAACACTGACTCCATTGGGTCCTGGCTTTCGAATATATAGAAACTGTGAGGAAGGGTGTTGAACGGACTTGGTATGCATATCGTACAATTGGATGCGACCATCAGAAAACAAGATCATGTACTCTACCCTGCGAAAAAAGGATAGCGTTCTCGTTCAGGTCGAGTATATATCAACTAGTTCACTATCTACCTCCCTGCTTGTCGTATAGATCTGAGCCAACTCTCATCACACTAATTATTACAAACTGGTTTACGATCTAGTCTTCGAAGACAAGACCTGTGTCTGTCCCTCTCACGCACCGGACAACGCTAGGTTCGAGATAGACATGAGTTCCCACTACCAATCTGAATTTCTAGCATCTTGAGGTTCCTCATAGGCCTCTTCAAGGCAAGAAGTCAATTTTACCACATACACAACTCAAAAGGGAATGGATCCCTTACCCTCATACCAACTCAACAAATTGATACGGCCGCAGTGAATCACGAAGGGGTAAGTCGGTTCAATGGAGAGAGAGTATGGTGTTTACTTTATCGCTGGAAGATAAGGGTCGTTTTTCTTTAAGAGATATTATGATTATACTGTTGAGTTACTCGTATATGTGATACTACACCTCCCGAAAGCTATATTAAGTGTATAAGGAAAGACATTCAACACAGTACACCTGCTTTTGTTGAAGTGATATTCACCCTCCAACTCTACAACAAAGAATGATAACCATTGCACCTTTATGCCCTTGAATGAGTAGTTGTCGTAAAATGCTTCGACTATAAAGTCATCTAAAAGGTCTCAATAAACACGCAAACCAAAATACTACCATACGCTATACACGTCTCACAGAGCTTGAAACAATTAAAGAGTCTATTCATCGTCGGGTAACAATGATTACATTGCATAGGAAGATACACGTTCACTTTCTGATACAACACTTTGAATCATTCTAACTAGTTATACACATACTTCCTTCTTTCATATCTATTCCCGTAAGCCATTTAGGCAGTCAACTTCTGCCTGATGATCTTCCTAAGGGTGTCGGCATCTTCAGCGAACTTCTTGATACCCTCATGCAACTTATCAAATGCCATTTGGTCTTGTAACAATGCCCACCTGAACTCGGGCTCATTGTCAACATAGCTGACCTTGGCGATAGGTGCATCCTTGGCCGCTAATGATGCATCAAGCCTTTTGGGTACGGGCTCAGTTGAGTTCTTGAGTTCCTCAAGAAGTGATGGAGAGATTCTGTTCATCCAAGATAAGCCACGAGCCATGCACGGATTTTGTTAGATATATCACTCACGTCAAGAAGTCAATACCAGCAAGGGCTTTAATCTCTCCAATCTATATGCACACGAAGGTAAGTTAAGGGCAAAGGTTTAGTATAACTATACATACGTTACGGAAAGAAGCACCCATGACAATGGTCTTGTAACCGTGTTGTTTGTAGTAGTTGAAGATCTTCTTTACAGAGATGACACCAGGGTCCTCGTCGCCTTCATAGTTCTTGCCTGTCGCCTTCTTATACCAATCAAGGATCTAAGAGCCAAAAATTTCAGTCAGTTGTACAAAGGTCTGCTACTATTGTTAAGTTAGCTTACACGTCCGACGAAAGGAGAAATGAGAGTCACGCCTGCCTCAGCACAAGCGACTGCCTGGCCGAAACCAAATAAGAGGGTAAGGTTGCAGTGGATGTTGTCCTGAGCCTCGAGTTCTCGGGCTGCTTGGATACCTTCCCAGGTTGATGCGATCTTGATCAAGATTCGTTCTCTCTTAATTCCAAGCGATTCGTAGAGTGCAATCAGTTCCTTAGCCTAAAGAAGTAAAAGTTCAGTAAGAACTCGAAGCGGCCGTACATTGCGACCGCACCTTCTTCTTGGTACCCTCTTTGTCAAAGGACAAGCGGGCGTCGACCTCAGTCGAGACACGACCGGGGATGATTTTGAGAATTTCCTTTCCGAACTCTACGAGCTAGAGGTGAAATTAGGCTAAAGATGATAACTTAACTTAGGTATAGAAACACAAGAACATACCAATCGGTCCATCGATGCCTCCACTTGCTCATCTATGCTACCACCCTTCTCCTTTCCGGCCTTAACAGCGGCATCGATAAGCCGTGCATAGCCGGGCTTGTTAGCCGCAGCAAGGATGAGCGATGGATTGGTCGTTGCATCCTGTTTCCGATCAAAATGATCAACCTCTACAGAGGAAGTATCTAACATCAACGATACTTGCCTGTGGTTTGTAGACATCGATTGCTAGAAGAAACCATAAAATTAATAACGTAGTCCAATAAAGTAGTATAGGAAGTAAAATTGAGGTGTACTGTCATGAGGTTTCATGGAAAGGTGACTGTATGCAGGGTTACTCACATTCGAAGTCTCCGGAGTCTGAGACGACAACAGTGCCAGTCTGCTTGAGGTAGTCGAGTGAGGTTGTCATAATTCCTTATGCGTTTACTGGAGTGTAGAAGTTATGATGATGGTTGAGAAAAGAGGAGAATATATCCCCCCACTGAACGAAGGGTCGTCGTCATTATGGGTTAAGACCGTGCGAACACGGAGACAACCGTGCATCGGCGTCGGCTTAACGGCCCTACTCTCTTCCAATAACAACTAGGGACCTTGTTAGTAACTAAGTAAGCCTTGCAAAAGACACATTAAGCCACTGATCTTTCCACACACATGGGATTGGTTCCCAGACATGGATTGTTACGTTCTAATAGGGGAAATAATTCCACATGTATTCATCATTGAGACGGGTCCGACGCCGTCTACGGGAGATTAGACTAATCTCTTACGCACATTGGTCATCACAGAAAGTACTTGCCCACACCATCACCTGATATCACCTGATGTTCTTTCCATACATATTTGATATTAGGCTCTATCATGATCATACGGGTTGCTGGTGACTTGGGTTGACCGCCAAGTTCCCTACGAGCATCGTTTCCACGTTAAATTAGCATCAGACTAACATTATATCAACTCTGATCAACGTTCACCAAGGCATGATCAATCTTCAGATATAGGCAATTGGTGATACAAACATACATATCCAAACGAAAGCGATATACACCATAAGATTACATAGTTCGTCATTGACTAGCATTGACATCTCCATACAAGTACATATTTGATATTGGTTTACAGATCAAAAGGGGCTTTTAGAGTTTATAGAAAATTTAAGATTTATCTACTTCCTTTGATTCATCGTCTTGTGCCCTATTGAAAGGATCCGTGTCGTTTGCCTAGAGAGTGGATATCATTAAGGTAATTAACTATCTATACTTTAATTCTATACGACCAGCTGCACTTACCTCTTCTTGTTCTCTGCGCTTAAGTTCCCCTGTAATTCTATCCTTCCCTGTTTGCTTAAGGTTGGGATCGTGTTTGAGTGTCCCTTTGATCTCTTCTTTCAGGCCTTGCAGACGATCACCCATGGTCTTGAGCACAATGACAATGGCAAGGTTGTAAAAACATCAGCATACCTAAAAAAACACAAGAACGAAATTCACATACTACACGATGCATCGCCGCATACTCAGGACCTACACCATCAAGTCTTCCTGCATGTAATTGCTCTGGGTAATCTTCACCCTCTGGACCTCTACCTCCAACCGTCTCAGCCCCTTGCAATTCATCATGTGTTCTCCCACCCTCTCCAATTCCTCTAGCAGCTCCACTCTCTTCCTCAGCTGGCTCAACACGACCTTGTGTATCTTTACGCCCGCCTAACCCGTTTCCAGACTCTGTAGTTGATAAAGAACTTCTAGTTTGTGGACCTTTCTCTGAGCTCTGAGTCACATCTCCGTATGGTTCTGGAGTATTAGAAGATGTGTTGGAGTAGATTCTTTCGCCGTCAATAGAAGCCATTTTGTCTCGGATATGGTAAGAAATAGTGACCTTCAATCGCTGTTAAGAATAATTCCATTGAATATATACTCTTCTTGAGAGTGGGTCAATGCTAGGATTCGATGACGCGGATGACGTAGTTTCGACAAAACCGAAGCCAGTGATCTATATATAGCTATGCCGAAGGTGGGTTAGGCTCCATATTTAATAATTCCTTCTCCGACCAATTTGAATCAGTAACAAGATCGTCATTTTAAGTTATTAATCAACTTGAACTTCAAGTATTCAGTAAATTAGAGTTTATGGGCTTGTATTGTTACTTCCTCGATAAAGCCTATATTATATAGGCTGAATGCCACCGTAGCCTAGACCTAATCTCAGCAAGGAATAGATCTTTTAGATGGTAACCAATATACATTATTATCATATCGTATAACCTCCTGCATGCATCTTAATTATCAGATAATTTATCAATAATATGCTACTTCAGGTAGTACTTGGAGTCAGTACTAAATACAAAGGAAAATCAATATTTCGTTATTTGAACTTGGAGTGCTTACTCCATACTAGTAGCTAATAATCAACGGTCCTGTTTACATGTACCTTACCATTTCTTTACAAAACAAGCACATGTGGGAGGTTTGCCATATTTCCATATCTTATTAGAATGTCTATTACATCGTATACTGTCATAACCTTTTAAATGACAGTCAACAAAGTATAAGGGGTAGTAGGCCTTGTAGAATCCTATGACTCGGTGTTATTGGCTTCAAGTAAGCACTCAACAAGGGAAAGATTCACATGAACTATAGGTTTTTACTGATCGGATTTAGTGGCCGTCGATAGTATCATCCAAATCAAAGCACATCCTCTATATTGCTAGAATTAGACATTTATAGCGGACCCAAATCCCCCGACAGTCATCCTGTCTGATCCCCTAGTAGCAGCTGACCTGCACTGCTGAAAGGTGTTTACTCCCCGGAAGCTCCTGAGCGCCTCAGAGCACTTCTCCGTCACCTCCAAGAGCAGCGCCTATAGGGCGGCCTCGTTCATGACTCCGATATATATCATTATTGATCACCATGTGTCTTTGTAACTGATTTTTCCAACATCTTCAAACACAAATCTTCGTCATATGACCAACCTATTTTGGGCACGAAACACAAATTCAAGAGCTATGTTGGACTAAAAATGTTAAGAAACCTCATCAATAATAAAATACATACACCAAATTTGAAGTACTGGCAATGTGACCGACGCCTCAAGCGATCAATACGGATTACTACTCACTACATCATTTCCTTTTCTAGAAAAAAATGGATCTCGTGAAGTGTGATATCCTATTTCTATCTTGTTTCATACGGGAGCTGAAATATAGATGGAATATAGAGAATGGCGGACAGGAGGCGCCGCTCTGAGAGCTAAGTGTCGAACAGCCATATGCACTGGTACTACATGTTCCGTTGTTGCACGATTCAAGATGGAGGTCTACAGCCGCTCAGAGAGAACTCAGCCTGATTCGAGTGATTCCAGTGAGATATATAAGTGGGGAAGTGAACGTCGACCAGAGACAGCAGTCAAGTCAAGACTAGTTCTCTGATCCAAATATTCGTATCCTTACAACCTCTTAAACCACCAGCCTATACTCACCACAATGAAGTTCTCGACCATCTCCGCCTTCTCCACGCTCCTACTCGCTAGTGCAGCATTCGCCGACCAGTACAAAGCGACGTATGACAACACATACGACAACAAATACGGAAGCATGAACAGCGTCGCATGTTCTAATGGTGAATACGGCCTGGCAGCTCGCTTCCCGACTTTCGGTGATCTCCCGACGTTCCCAAACATCGGTGGTGCAGCAGCCATACCGCACTGGAACTCCCCTCAATGTGGCTCGTGCTGGAAGATCTCATACGAACCTACTGGTGTCTACATCTACGTCACTGCAATTGACACAGCAGGAGAGGGATTCAACCTTAGTCAGGAGGCTCTTGATAAACTCACCGATAACCAGGCCGTTAAGCTGGGATCTGCCATGGTTGATGCAGTACAGGTTGACAGATCTTACTGCGGCACGGCTTGAACAAGAGTGATCGGCCTGAGCACACATCAATAGGAACGAATTCCTTATACTATTATGATTGTAAGTTGATACTATTGTCAAAACTTGCGTATTATTAATCTGCTCTTGTGCCGATTAGGTTGAATTACGAAGTCTTTTTTTCTGTGTTTCTGGTCAATGTATCCAAGTTTCTCGCTTTATGGACTTGTAATGATAATAGCCTTTGTACCCCTTTCTTGTTGACAATGAGTAGCGATTCTTCTCAGACATTTTAGAACCTTCCAAGTATGCTGAAATGCAGGGTCTTTCGATACATATGAAGGCGGCATGCCACCATGATCGGTGAGATTTCATAATACTCTTCCTGATAGTGGGTCAATGCTAGGATTCGATAACGCGGATGACGTACTATACTCCACAAAAGTTTTGCGACAGCATGAGATTTTAATGAAAAAATATATAGACTTAGTATATAGTATTATTAATTTATATACATATAATTCTATCTATCATCTTTAGCTAACATACATATTTTATTAGAACGAAGACGTGTAGTTCTTGTACAATATCTAAGACAGATGAATTACAAGGTGTGTCGCAAAACTTTTGTGGAGTATAGTAGTTTCGACAAAACTGAAGCCACTGATCTACATATAGCTATGTCGAAGGTGGGTAAGGCTCCAAGATTAGTGTGTCCTTCTCCGACCACTTTGAATCAGTAACAAGATCGTCATATTTGATGATAATAACCTCAAGTATTCAATAAATTAAATAAATTGGAGTTTATGGTTTGCACCGTTACTTCCTTGATAAAGCCTATATTATATAGTCTCTGGGAGGGGCAATCCCCATAAGAAACGCGCGTAAGTTTTTTTTTGTTATTAGTCAGAATTTGTATTATATAAGCGTATTTATCGATAAAATAATGTGACACTTAAGTACACTTAGATTAGATGAATAGAATAATTCAATTTAAGCTTAAAAATGTGTGATCAAAGATTAAAATGAAAGGAATTAAGTTAATAAATAAGATTGTAAGCTAAAAATTAAAGATATATAATTATATAAGCGGGACTGCGGACAGTTGATCAACTGTCCGCAGTCCCGCTTTTTTTTTGTCAATTCAGATTCCCTGTGCCCGTGAACAAATCTTGGGCACAAGGGTATGTTAATATGAATAAAACTAAGTTAAAAAAACAAGAATATAACTTAAAAAATAAGGTATTTATGTTATATAAGCGAAGCTGTGGACAGTCTGATCAGACTGTCCGCAGCTTCGCTTTTTTTTTGTCCACCTCGACACTCGACTGCCGTAAACGTTTCTAAGGCAGTCGGGTGTATTTTAAGCCTAAAAACTATCTTAGAAACTTTTTAAAACGATAAATCTACTTTATTTTGATGAAATATAAGAAGAAAAGGTACATAGATTCTATTTAATATGCATATAGTATGAAATAATGTTAAAAAGTAATCAAAATCTTCTAAAAAATACATCAAATTAAATTATTTCTAGACTTATATCTATCTAAGGCCAATGACAAGGTCTCAAGAAGCTGAGCCTTGTTCATTAGACCGTATGAAGGGATACCCGGGTCCTCGAGAGCCAGGCGAGCGAGCTGCTCCTTGAGACGAAGGTTGGAAAGTTCCCGAAGCGTATCATATTCCAAAATTAAAATAACCTCTCTCGTAAGTTTAAGCTTTTCTTCCTTTTTTCTAGCCCGAGTTTCTAACTTTAGCCTTTTAATTTCAACTTGCTTCGTTAGATCTTCGATTATGGCCGCTTGACGTTTCCTGTCAATGCCGGCAGCGTCTCGAGCGCGTGCGACCCTACGGAGGTGGCTTTGGGATTCAAAAGAGGTGAGTACCCCCTCCATAAAATCTTGAGTATTGTTATAAAGATGTTTATTTAATGAATTAAAATACTCATTAGTGACCCTTGGGGCGGCTCTGACAGAGAGCCGGTACCTCCCAAAGGCCCCCTCGTTGGCATCGTTTGTAGTAGGGACCCAGGCGGCCCTTTTTTGGTCCTCGGTGAGTCTTGACAATAGCCCTTCTTCTTCAAACTCTGACATAAACCTCTCGAATGTAGTTAGAGCCCCTTTCAAAAAAGCTACGAGAAGCTCCTCTAGGTGATCCGACGTCCTCGCGAACTCCTGGACTAGAGCTACGGCCCCGGGGTGTTGCCAAGTAGACCCAGTGTCTAAAAAATTGGATTATTAGTGAGTAATTATATTTATTTGAATCAAGAATAATAAATATGATACAAGTACATGTATATACATATGTTGAACATATGTATATACATGTACTCGTACATTCGACTGATTTGATTGATATTTCAGACTTACCTGCACATAGAATGGCCTCCGAGGGGCACGAGGACTCCGAAAGAAGAAGAAAAGGCCTCTCGATCAATATCGAGAGGTGCCTTTTGACCTGCAAGAAGAATGGACCAAAATCTAGTCCATTCTGCGATTCAAGACCCTCGCCACGGACCGTACAGATAAAGGGGAACGAGACGGCCTCGTAGTACAGTACGAAGACTCCTATCTCGGATACTGTACTGGGATCTTGGAGGCCCTTCAAGATATTCTTCTCCATATTGTTCAGAGTGTGGTTCGACTTGAGGTCTCTTGCGAACTCCATAAGGTCGATAAAAAGGTTTTTTTGTTCGAAGACGACGCAGGCGGCCTCAAGAAGGGAGGCATACCGTGTATTCGACACCTCGGGAAAAGGTGTCGAAGACCCAGTATGCATCTTCATATACCAATTGTAGGTATTATGAAGCCCTTTTTTGTCGTCCTTATTGTTAAATAGGGCCCCCATTAGGCTGAGGAGCTTAGCGGCCCCCCCGATAGATACGTCCCGAGCCCTAGAAGAGGCTATAGTCTCGGGATCTAGCCCAGCCGTAGCCAATTCGATGACTATGGCGTTGTCTTTGTTGGCTAGGGGTACCGGTGAGTCTTCTTTAGTTTTCCAGACCTCTTGCATAGCTAAGTTCCCTCCTTTTACAGCATTTAGATCCTTATGCATACAGCAGCCGACCCAGACAAATAGGGAGTCCCTCCCCCTTTCCTCATCGGTAAGTAGAGTCATAGCCTCTTCAGCAAACGAACAGAACAGCCAGTCAGACCATTTATCAGCAGATTCTTCTTCATCTTCTTCAGAATTCAAGACGAGACCCTCGCGCTCTCTAAGATACATAGCTCTACGTTCGGATAGTAGTTCTGCTTGTTCCTCAGGGGTCTTAGAGTAAAAAAAACGAGCTCCGTAGGCCCGGGGTAAGTTCTCTTCTTTCCATTTCTGTAGTATTCTATATTTTGACTTTTGATCTTCAGCGTGGTCGCTATGGAGCCCCAAGAACTTAAGAGGAACAGAAAACACATTAAAACACTCCCCAAGACCAAGATTTGAAGACACAGGACTTGATTTGAAGGTATTTAGAACATTTTCAAGTCGTTCTCTTATTTCTTGAGCTTGAGTCGCTGACTTATGATTCGCTGTTAGATTAACTCCAAGCATCCGAACCTTAGGCTTGGTCTCGGAGGGGTCGTTTTGAAGGTAAGAGTCCGGGGCACACAAATTTAAATGTAAAGACTCATAATTTTGATTTTTATTACTAGTACCATCGCCTCCAATGGTAAAACCTTTAAAGTAAGTTAAAAAGTTAAAATTCTATTTCTATTTAGGTTGTATGTTCTCTATCTTACCGGCAGCCTGGTTTATCTCGTAACCAGCTTGTACGTCTGCCGCCACCCCCCCCTCTAAAATCACCCTTCTAACTGTCCGAGAACTAACTTCTTTTAGTTCTCGGACACCTCTAGGCCTTGATATCCACTGCGATACATAGCCTAGGACGCAATGAAGGATACGGCCGGCCTTTCAAGATGGACATCCAAGTTGAACCACTATCCGGATAAGGGATCGGAACCCGGGGGTATAGACTCCCTTTTCAGATAAGTTGAATACTATATTTGCCTTCTTTACGATCGTTCGGTACTTATCAACCATTTTTTGAGCTTTAAAATAGAGGTCGTAGCGAATCTTGGCCGTCTTACGAGAGCGGCTAAGTCTTGACTTCAGACTTTCGTTTTTCAGAGATAACCCAGAGAGCTTCGCTTGGGAAGCTCTTAACTCCTTCTCAAGCTTCAAGTAGGACTCACAAGATGAAGATAGAGCATTTTTTGTAAGTTGAAGATGCTTCTGAGCTTGAAGGAGGGTTGCCCGAGTCTGGGCTAGTGTCTCGTATGTCTGGGTGAGTTCGATCTTCTTTTCTTCTAATTCTTCAACTAACATATCAAGATTCTCCTTGTAGTTATTGTTGACGGCCTCAAGGTCCTTGGCCCTATTCTTCAAGCGGTAGATGGCAGTTTTCTTGCTGTCTTTCAGAAGAACCAGACTCTCTACTCGCTTACGAGCATCCCGAAGGTCTCGCTCGTAGGTCTCCCCTAGTTCGGCCAGTTCTGATTCCAGTTCTTCTGTTTCTAGCTCCAAGACTCTAGCATTCTCTTCAAGACGAAGATTCTCTTCTTCAAGTTCAGCAAGCCTTTGAACCGAGTCCTCCAGTAGCTCTACTCTTGCCCGAATACTAGAATTCTGGGCTTCGAGTTCCTCTTTTTCTCTTCTTAAGGACTCAAACCCAGCCAACCTTGCTCTAGTAAAGTAGCCCGAGGTCCCAGAGCCAGAACTACTAGCTGTAGAGCGAGATGCTGTTGCTGTTGCTGTTGTTGTTGCTGTTGCTGTTGCTGTTGCTGCTGCTGCTGCCTGTTTTGCTAGCTCTCGTTGTTCTTTCAGTCGTTTTAATTTACTTTTACTTGATTTTGATAGATATGAAGGCATTTTAAAGATAATATAGCTTAAAATTAAGTTAAAAAACTTGTTTTTTGACATGAAAAGGTATGTTTTTCTATTTTTAAACTTATGACATTTCAAATGTCATTTATGACGCGTTACGATTAACGCGTTATCGTCACGTATAACCGTGACGATAAGATTATGATAATTTCTTACAAAATATAACAAAATTTAACTCAATAATTTAAATTTCTTATTTTTTAACTTATATTCTTATTTTTTAAGCTTAGTTTTTGTCATTTTAACTTACTCTTGTGCCCTAGAGATGTTCACGGGCACAGGGGAGTAGAAATGACAAAAAAAAAGCGGGGCCACGGTCAGTTGGATCAACTGACCGCAGCCCCGCTTATATAATATAAAATTCTTATTTTTTACAGAAACTTAAATCTTCGACTTAAATTTTAAAACTTAATCTTATGCCTTCTAACTTTTAGCTTAAAAACTTTAAATATAAATCTTGAAATCTGTTATCTTAGATTTTTAATTTCTTGAGTATTTTTTGAGTTATTTCACTTTCAAATTCTAAACTCTTAATAACTTTCTTTAAACTTAAAAATGTGAAAATTCGGCTTAACAGTTTTTTAGGTTTTCTTCTTTAGATCACACAGTAATTTTTTTGTTATTTTAGAGAGTTTATTGAGAGGGCCATCGCGGCTCGAAAAAGTAGGTGTTTTTAACTAAACTACTGTCACACATATTTTGCTTATATAATACAAATTCTGACTAATAACAAAAAAAAACTTACGCGCGTTTCTTATGGGGATTGCCCCTCCCCATAGTCTCAGGCTGAATGCCATCGTAGCTTAGATTTGATCTCAGCAAGGAATAGATGGCCAATATACAATACATTATTATCTTATCGTACAACTATCTACATGCATCTTGATCATCAATGATATGCTACTTCAAGCAGTGCTTTGAATCAGTACTAAATACAAAGGAAAATCAATATTTCATTATTTGAACATAGCGTACTCAGTCAATACTAGTAGCTAATAATGATCGATCCTTGTATATATATACCTTACTATTTCTTTACAAAACAGGCGCAGGAGGGGGGTTTCCATATTTTCCATATCTCATCAGAATGTTTATCACATCGTATATTATCATAATCTTCTAAATGACAGTCAACGAAGTATAAGGGGTAGGCCTTGTAAAATTCTAGGACTCGGTTCGTTGGCTTTAAGTACGCACTCAACAAAGGAAAGATTCAGATCAACTACTAATTTTCACTGATCGGATCCAGTGGTCGTTGAAGATAACATCCAAAACAAAGCACGTCCTCTATACTGCTAGAATTAGACATTTATAGCGGACCCGAATCCCCGACAGTCATCTTAATCTGGTTCTCTGTCTGATCCCCAATAGCAGCTGGCACGCACTGCCGTAAGGTGTTTACTTACCCGAAGTTCTTGAGCGCCTTAGAGTATTTCTTCATCACTTCCAAGAGCAGCGCCTATACGGTGGCCTCATTCATCACTCCGTTATATACCATTATTGATCACCATGTGTCTTTGTAACTGATTTTTCCAACATCCTCAAACACAAACCTCCTCCATATGACCATTCTAAATTGAGCACGAAACACAGATCCAAGAGCTATGTTGGACTAGAAATGTTAAGAAACCTCATCAATAGTAGAGTACATACACCAAATTTGAAGTACTGGCAATGTGACCGACGCCTCAAGCGATCAATACGGATTACTACTCACTATATCATTTCCTTTTCTAGAAAAAGATGAATCCCGTGAAGTGTAATATCCTATTTCTGTCTTGTTTCATACGAGAGCTGAAATATAGATGGAATATAGAGAATGGCGGACAGGAGGCGCCGTTCTGAGAGCTAAGTGTTGAACAGCCATATGCACTGGTACTTCATGTTCCGTTGTTGCACGATTCAAGATGGTGGTCCTGCAGCCGCTCAGAGAGAACTCAGCCTGATTCGAGTGTTTCCAGTGAGATATATAAGTGGGGAAGTGAACGTTGACCAGAGACAGCAGTCAAGTCAAGACTAGTTCTCTGATCCAAATATTCGTATCCTTACAACCTCTTAAACCACCAGCCTATACTTACCACGATGAAGTTCTCGATCATCTCCGCCTACTCCACGCTCCTACTCGCTAGTGTAGCATTCGCCGACCAGTACATGGCGACGTACGATAACACGTACGACAACCCAAATGGAAGCATGAACAGCGTCGCATGTTCCAATGGTGGATTCGGATTGGAGTATATCTTCCCGAACTTCGGTAGCCTCCCGACGTTCCCAAACATCGGCGGTACAGCAGCTATACCGCACTGGGACTCCCCTCAATGTGGTTCGTGCTGGAAGATCACTTACGAGCCCACGGGCGTCTCCATCATCTTTACTGCAATCGATACAGCAGGAGAGGGTTTCAACCTTAGTCAGGAAACCTTGATAAACTCACCAATAACCAGGCTGTTAAGCTAGGATCTGCCATGGTTGACGCGGTACAGATTGACAAATCTTACTGCGGCACAGCTTGAACAAGAATGATCGGCCCAAGCACACAACAATAGGAACGAATTCCTTATACTATTATGATTGTAAGTTGATACTATTGTCAAAACTTGTATATTATTGATCTGCTCTTGTGCCGATTAGGTTGAATTACGAAGTCTTTTTTTCTGTGTTTCTGGTCAATGTATCCAAGTTTCTCGCTTTATGGAATTGTAATGATAATAGCCTTTGTACCCCTTTCTTGTTGACAATGAGTAGCGATTCTTCTCAGACATTTTAAAACCTTGCAAGTATGCTGAAATGCAGGGTCTTTTGATACATATGAAGGCGGCATGCCACCATGATCGGTGAGATTTCAATAGGAAAGAATATCAAGACAGAAGTCATCACCATGGCAAGAATCTCAAGGCACTAGCCTCTTTCTCAAATAGTAAAGTTGTAGTCAGAAAATAAAATAGATCGACAATGAGCGCTTCTTCTTTAGCTTTGTTTGTTTCTTCGATGACTTTTCGTAGAAATGTCTTTTCTTTTGAGTGTATTTGCATTGGCTCTTTGCAGTCGAACGTACAGCATAATCTAAAAGATAACGACCTTGTAAAAAGGGTAAGAAAGTTCTGCGACAAGACGAGACTAAGCGATAAATAACAGGGACAAGATATTTGTTTTGATATTCTCTTATGTTTGTGAATTCCCTGAAATGAACAACTGGCCTAAGCACAGGAGGCTCAAGCACAGTATTGACTCGGTACAATTTGTGGTTTGTGGAGTATTTCCCATCTTCTCCATTGGCACTATACCGCAGAGAAAGACATATGTTAGAACTCTAAGATGTCAATTGTTAACTAATAGATAATTGACTACAAGACGCAAACAAAGCTGATAAAATATAAATGCGAGAGATCCTTCGTATGAAGGAAAACGAAAACAATATATACGTGAATGATGAATTTTTTTTTAGATTTGGAAATTAGGGGAATAGAAGAGCGGGAGCATATGAGTAGGGGCTTTTGAATCTACATACAGGATGTAACGAATAGTCTACAGGGTAGAACTAGGAGGAAGATCGTCAAAGACACTCCAGCCCTGTGTGATATCCGATGGCAGAGGGACTGAAATTGTCTGTATTTGCAGATTCTGCATCTGAGGTAGAGCTTCGAGGTCCTGCATTGCCTCATGAGCACCAGACGATTCCCAATCCATATTCCTGTTGGGTTCGCCATGATGGCCCTTACAGCCCTTCTTACGTATTTCTGTGTCGTGCGCCTTAGAGAGATGACGTTTATAAGCGACCCAGTAAACATATCTTCTTCCGCAAAGGGGATATCTACAGTAATACATCGCTGGCTTTCTACTATGATCATGCGACTTGTCAATATTGCTATCGGTAGGGGTGAGTAATAGAGAGGTAGTACTTACTTCTTTCTTGGCTTCTGGGTGCTGGTAGATGAGAAATAACACAGTCAGATGACGCATGATTCTTAAGCACAAGGATATACGTACCGTCCATGAGGGCAGGTGCTGCCTGGGGATAGTCTTGAAGCACAAGGCATGAAGGAGGTTAGACTGATGGAGAGATTTGTTGGGGGATGTTGGAAGATAATGTTCCTCGAGGGGTTGTTATTGTTCAACAGAAAGAAAGACGGCAGGGAGCTCCCTTTTTTATAGGCAACGATAGTGTGACATAATCAACTTCAGGGTGTTATATTCAATTGAATTGTCTTGACTAATTCACTCTGTGGAGAGTAAGGGAACAATGGGAACATATCGCATCGTGATTGGATGAATTTGGTGGCAACATTCGCCAAGTTTAGGTGAATATATTTTCACGAGTTCAATAAATTTGTAGGGAGTAACACAGACTGTAGCAGAGAGGAATATGCTGATATCTGTTTATGTTCGATATAAAATGTCAGTATCAGAAATATAAATAGTTGTAGATATGAAGCCGCAACTTAGTTAAGTAATCGCTTTGTAAAGCTTAGTACATCTAATGATCTATGATCTAAACAGATTATGTGGCAATGCTGATAAATGTTATTATTATCATCACTTCTGTAGCATCATGCGATAAGCTGATCCTTGTCTGAAGCACGTATCATCCACCCAAATCTTCTGGGATGACCCCTTGTTTTACTGCTAGTGATCCTACTTGCTGGATATCTCGTATCGACCAACTTATCGGCCTACTTTTGAGATGGCGTTCTCATTTTCAGGAGGTAGTTAAAGATGAAGAAATCGCGGATCATACATCAATCGCGTTTGCCCTTCTTCAAAACCTAGAGTAAGCAGACGTGGCATTCGCTTACTCAACTTGACATTCTTGACAAAATCACCCAGAGGGAGCGAATTCTCAAGGTTGCCTGCGACCATCACGACTTCGAAGCAATGGTTGAAGGAGATAGATGAAGCTTTCGGGCTAATCCAGGAAATGAAGGTCCATGTCGTCAAGTGCTATTCTCACATCAAGACACAAACCGAACGTATGATTCTTGGCGAGGGCATCAAGAAACTTCCAGATGAGATTCTTATCCATATCTTCACTCTTGGTCATGGACTTCCATTCCCATCTACTGAAAACTCAACAGTGAGGCATTTTATGATGGCCGGGAAATTCAGTACCAGTGTTTCTGGAGTATCGCGACGTTTCCGTTCTCTTGCGCTGGAAACTTCAGAGCTATGGACATGCGTGTATGACATGATGCCTTTACATCTTCTCAATATTTTTCTGGGAAGATGCAAGGGCCGCACCATATACACCCTCCTTAGTCAGACCATTGGCGGTGTAAGCCCCCTTGAGCGGTATTCCAAATTCGTGAGCTTTTTGGCTGGTTATCCTGTCATCTTTGCTGTTGATGTAAGAACGGTAAGAACAATAAGCGGGTTTCTTTCGAACCTCTCATCTCATATACCACTTTTACGGGGCTTGGTATTATTCAGTCGTACTCACGGCGATTCGTTCACGACAACTATTGATATAACCTCCCCATTAAAACTCCCTCACTTACAAGTAATAAGATGCTTGGATATTGATCTCACTGTTCTTTGCCCTGTCCTATGGAATCTTAATGAGATTGTTCTCGAGGGTTGTAGTGCGAATTCGGTGCTTTCTTTGTTATCGGCAGCAGCATCGGGTGCACAGATTAAATCTGCGACTTTCAGAAGAATCGAACAACCCAAAGGAGCCCTCCTTGATCTTCACAGAAGTGGCCCTACTGTGGTCCAAGGTTTAACAAGTCTCTCCCTTTCCTCTCATGTTTTCGATCATACCAGCTTTCGAGTCCAGGAAGAGATTGAGTATTTCTGGACGATTATATTACCCTCACTCGTGCTTCCTGACCTGAAAACTCTCAAAATCGACTACTTAGGCAGTGTTGCCGATGATAAGTCAACAATTATCACTAGATTCATCACTTCCTTGACGGCTGAAAATCTCCCGAAGCTAGAAACGGTAGAGGTTATCAATACGGGACTGAGTGTTTCTCAGACTTTATTTGAATTTTCGAAATTTAAATGTCTTCGCTATCTCAGTCTTGGTAGTTTCCGGTATGATCCTAACCAGGAAGATCTGTTGGCTGGCGTTCGGCTCTATCCCAGACTCAGAAGATTGACAATCGCGCAATCTAATTTCGAAGAAGATAATGTCCGTCACTTCGCCCATATACTACGATCCTCTCCTTATTGGGAGGAACTAGAAACAGTATTGTTGGCGGATAATAGAAAACAGCTACAGAAGGCATGGATACAATCCGAATTTGGAGGGAAACTCAAGATCTCGTTTCAATGAGAATCTCGCCGGTACTTGTTCGATATTCTTGTGTCATCTATAATTCTCAACACAAATTGGTAAAATAATCATAACCAGATCATACGATGGGTTCTATTTCTTGCTTTTATCGACCAGAATCATCACTATATCATATCATTAATGACGTTGAGCTACCAATATATCTTCAATTAGACTATCTCTTCCTCTTCTTCGTTGGTTTCTACGCCTACAGAATACGTTTATATGGAAATTTCAGTTCATCATCCAGTCATAGACTGCGGTTATTTTCACTTTATATGTATCATTAAACCTACTTTATCTTTTTATTATGTTGATGTGTATAGAAATAATTGATTTATCCATCTGTGGGGAGACGTCATCCAAGTTTGGTGGACTTGTAGCATGATATCACATGATTGACGGTTTTGAATTATGAGAAGACCGATGAGAAACATATGTTAGTACTCCATTGCAATGCCATTAACCCGCTTATTACACCATCCTACCCTACTAGTTGCAAACCGAAAATATCAGCTAATTTGCGTCAGATAGAATTATCTCTGATGCTTCCGACTGTCTACAGACTTCAAGCAATTTTGCCATTTCAAGTCCTTCACAACATGTGTTACTAGTCGAATTAAACCGGTATGCCACGTCCTTAGCATCTCAACTCGAAGTATGGTAGTATCAATCTCATGATGATGAATGAAACTGCTTCCATGTTATCAGAAAGCCAGTGAATGCATTCCATACCGCGTAAGCACGTCTGAATAAAAATCCAATGTGCAAGTCTTATTCTAAGGAGTAATCTTCTTTCTTTGTGATTATGGTAATTCAGATTTTGGACGGAATTGGGACAACTATTTGACAGTGTCAGTGCGAATGGGGAGATACGATCGGTTGTTCTAGCGTCTGCGCTTCCTAAGATATTCACAGCTGGACTTGACCGTAAGTGAATCTATCTCCGATGATAGATAATTGGATTGACCATAGTGTGCCTCGATAGTGAACGATACTTCTGCTCTTACCAATAAAGAGACTGACCCGCGCGTAAAGCATTTGTGCTCCAACACGGTCTACGAAAGTTCCAGGATGCTATCTCATCTATTGAAAGGTGCAAACAGCCTGTTATATTAGCAGCACACGGAACCGTCCTTGGGCTTGGCGTTGATATTACAACTGCTTGTGACATTCGCTACGTTGCATCAGACGTTAAATTCTCTATCAAGGTCAGTTTCTCCCTTTGTCGAAACCTTAAAGCATCTGTATACTCGAGTTCCTAACTTCTGAACGCTTTGTCTTGACAGGAAGTCGACATTGGGCTTGCAGCCGACGTCGGTACCCTCGCAAGACTCGGTAAAGTTTGTGGAAATGAGTCTCTCGCACGAGAACTTGCATTTACCGCGCGTCATTTTGGTGCAGACGAAGCTCTTTCGTTAGGACTTGTCTCTCGGGTGGTACCTGGAAGTCGAGATGAGGTTGTCCATGCAGCGCTTGAGTTGGCACAAGAGATAGCAAAGAAATCACCTATACCTATCACTGGTATCAAAAAGTCATGATTCATGCAAAAGATCATAGGTAAAAAGACATAATTCAATATAACTACAAGTGATAACACATCATTAATGTATTTGTCTAGTGTTCAAGAAAATTTGGAGTACGTTGCAACTTGGAATGCTTTTGCATTGCAAACATCAGTCAGATGATTCCTTATTTCCGATTCAACGTGTCGGAGCTGACTAAACCTCGAACAGGACTTAGAGGTAGCTCTTAATGCTGCGCGTACAAAGAAAGTGCCAAAATTTGGCAATCTACCGAAGCTATGAGCTTCCCGTGTCATTGCAATTGTGTTCTGTTTTGTGAAGTCGAGAACAGTAGCGTATATTCATATAAAGGCGTTGTTTCTTTACCTCTTAACTTGTGCATGCTCGTGATCATCTAGGACCGGTACTCCTGATACCCCAACTTGAACATTATCAATATTCTTTCCGTCGTTACAATGACATCTGCCCTCCGGTTAAGATACATACAATAAGGTAAAAGAGATGGTATGCTATACAGATCTCATTGTCATTGGTAAGAAGGTAAACAGGTACATGTGTTGGAAGAGGGGGGAAAAAGTAGAGGAAAAGATGATTAAGATTCCGATTTAGAGTGCTCCTATCTTTCCGACATGTTTTCGACAACCACGTCCATGTGGGAATACCTAGGTATAGAATTTTCGGTTCTCGTTTGCACCAAACAGGTCGTGGCGGATTTCTGGGAGCATCTACACAATCGTCATGAGAAGACTAAACTGAGATATACTGTTGAGTTTGAGAAAGACTTACCCTACTCTCCAAGAGCCTTAATCGTTCATCCAGAGTGTTATCAAGAGTGATTCGTTTGTCCCCGATTGTAGTTTGACGCCTCCAGCGCTAGTTAAATTAGAGTATCAGTTTACGAGGTGTCAGCATGAAAGCATGAGGCTTTTCGTAGCAAAGGTGCTTACATCGTATCAGAAAGCTCTTCGGAAATATTGATAGTTATTTCTCTTCCACTTATCGAGATATATTGTTCCTTAGCACCCTTGATTGCCTTCTTTACTAGCTCCGCGTCCTTTGGCCGGGAAAGTATGGTGACTTCTGGTTCCATAAGCTGGAGAAGACCCTATATTAAAGTCAGAAAACTGGATACACCTTTGCATTGAAAGGGGGAAGACATATTATGACGATGAATACCTGTACAATTATACCCTCCAGTAATTGTAAATAACGACCCTCATCTTTGGATAATTCGAGAAGAGCAGAGCGTGCTGAGTTAAATAGATCTTGTAGATGTTCTTCACGCCTTTGAAGGAGTCGAAGACGCGATTTGTTGAGTTGCGTTGATTGAGCTCTATGAACAAAAAGGAATGTGGCGTCTTGTCAGCAAGAATTCAAGTATCTATGGAGCACAAATATACATTTTCTGTGCAACCTCAGCTTGCTTACGCTTCTTTTCATATTGAGCATCAACATGCTGTTGCGCCGCCTTTACAAGCTTTGCCTGATTGTCGAGGGATGACGAGTGAATGAACTCTACAACCAAGTGTATTGTAGTCAGGTTATAGACAAACCTTCTCAATGGCGAATTCTTCATCGGCTTTGACCTTTATCTCCCGAGCCTTCTCCATTGCCTCTTGCTTGATGAACGCTACCTGGATAATTGGTACATGTTAGACTAAGTTCGAAAAGAACGCCGTAGAGCTCCAGGATGAGGCGAATAGCATACCATCTTGTTCATCTCACTGAGGACTTCCTCATCGTTGAGAGCTCTTGAAGTCATCCTTATCAGTACTCAATAGGTTTTACGTTGTCAAGTATGCGGTAGAGGTCAAGAAGCAGGAACTTTGGTATGAATGAATGCTACTACTAGTATATGTACTAGTAGAAATGGTAGAACCGTGACTTGTCTGTACTTTAGATATGGACTATTAAGGAAAGGCGATCTTGATCTGAGATGCCCTTATATGAACATACATACGGGTGTAAACATTCTAGGATAAGATAGAATTAAAGACTGATTGCAGATAATAAAACAGAGTACCGCATGTACAGATATCTGTACATAGTTTCTAGCTGTTTTTGTAATTTTAATGAGTCTGATTTATCTTAGATAAATCAACATATACTGACTCCAGGAACCGATAATATTGGTATTCGGAAGTACTTCAGAGAATGCCTATTTTCAGAACTGTAATGTAGATTACACCTGCAAACTTACAGATGTTTTCGGGATGTCAGAAAGACTTCCGGGGATACTCAATAACGAAGATTAATACCTAGTTGTTTAATCAAGGATCCTCCAGCGTGGGAAACTAAGGCACGAGATGTTCAATGGTCGTTGCACGCGTCGTCGACAACCCATTCTCTTCTTCTTTCTCGTCATTGTCTTTGTCGAGTGTGACATTGGCTGACGATCGCCTCTCTCTGTTCACAACCTACTCAGATTCCAGCTTTTTGTTGAGTTTCCGGGGTCAAGTGTGTTGTCCGAAACCTAGTCATTTCTGTCCGCTCGGCATCTGGTTCTTCCTCGTTTAGTTTCAACCTTCTTTTTACATTTTGTTGTGCGTAATTACATCTTTGCATTGTCATGTATCTTATACACATCTATCTTTGTTATCAAGTTTTTATAATTCTTCGTATACGGCCCGCCTCACGTCATGTCCTCACAGACCCCAGTTGCTTCTAGCTCGCGAGATCGCGCGAACAGTCGCGCAAGTACAAGCAGTATGCTTGGTTTAAGCTCGAGTATGGCCAACCATAATGGTGACGGCAGCGATGAAAAGAATAGGTGTGTATCTATGACCGTGACAATCAATGAGTACTCAGCTATCTAATTGCCGTTGCTTACTATATTCCTTACTCTATATTAAGTGTCGTTATAAAAGTCGGGATGGTCGGCGACTCCCAGATTGGCAAGACGAGTCTAATGGTCAAGTATGTCGAGGGTAGCTTCGATGAAGACTATATACAGACGCTGGGCGTCAATTTCATGGAGAAGACGATTTCTGTTCGACGCACTACTATCACCTTCTCCATCTGGGACTTGGGCGGTCAACGAGAATTCGTCAACATGCTTCCGCTTGTGTGTAATGATGCAGTCGCTATTTTGTTCATGTTCGACCTCTCGCGTAAATCAACGCTTAATTCTGTCAAAGAATGGTACCGACAGGCGCGGGGATTCAACAAGGTGCGTGACCCAGGATCGGGCCTCCGTCATTTGGCCAAATATATAATTTTCCATTTATTGATAGACGGCAATACCTTTTCTTATCGGCACAAAATACGATGTATTTTCTACCTTTCCTCGGGATGAGCAAGAGGAAATAACCAAGCAAGCGAAGAAATTTGCGAAGGCGATGCATGCTTCTCTCATCTTCTGTTCAACATCGGCATCAATCAACGTTCAGAAGATATTCAAAATTGTATTAGCTAAGGCTTTTGACTTGAAGTGCGTTATCCCAGAAATCGAAAATGTCGGAGAACCAATACTACTATATGTTGATGTATGAGGGACGCATTTTATGTAGTGATAGTGGTGGGAGGGGTAAAAAAAAGGTGAGAACTTGTTCCTCACAAATACCGTCCCCCAATAAAGTGATTGCTATAGCCTTTTATCTAGCTCGCTGAAGAACGACTAAACCAATAAAAGCTCTTCAGACTAGGATTAATCTCATCCGCTTCCCCAATCTATCAGTTTTGAAGGAATTTAGAAAGATAAGAGACGATTGATAGCTTTAGCTTCAATCTATCTGTCTATCTACTGGACTCTATGACTTCTACTATAAACCCCACCACCCAACTCATACCCCTTCTCTTGTGGTATTTAATCCCGCCATTGATTCTCTTTCTTTGCCTTCATTTTACTTTGACCGTTCCTTTCCTCCTTATTTTCATTTCGGTGTCTCATTAATATCGTTGAACTCTGTGTCTATCCACATGCCCATGTCATATTATCCACCCATTCGTGTCTCGTGCTATCGTCATTTCCTTTCACGTTGAAGTCTACGTCGCCTTGCCATTATCGCCCCCTTGCTCCTAGAAACCTCGCTACTACGTCCTTTCACTCCTTCCCTATGCTTGTTCCTTGCTCCAAGCTAATTGAATCCCTCTTTTTGTTTGGGCTGTTCCCCATGTCTTATTCTTTTGACCTTCCAAGTGCCATCTGTGTACATGTTCTGCATTAGCATTAATTTACTGTCCTTTCATTTTAAATCTCTTACACTTCTATGATTGATGCCAGGCCTCGATTGTTCTTCTCAACTGATGTTTTCACCAGTACCAAGTCTTACCAGGAAGAAAACCTATTGGATCCTCTTCGTTTTGAAGTAAATAGTGGAGCCTGAGATTAGGCTTATATTCCATCTGCATTTTTTCTCATGCCAACTAGAGGGGATGTTATATTTTGTATACAATATACTTTCTCTGATTTTGGTGAAATACCATTTACGCATTCTTCTATTTTTACAAGGGCCCGTGGTATGTTAGTTACTAACTTTCACCTACTCACCGTAATTATATATTTAAAAAAAATTAATATCTACCAAAGAACTCCCATCTACGTTTGCCTTTCCACGTATTGTTAGATCAGAATTACTTGTCTTTTGTATCATATCACTTATATGCGCGGTAGGTGGTTGTAGCACATGACTTATCCAAATTATCTCCGAAGCGTGAATCTAAGATAATATTCACTGCAGCCATCAACAAAAGACCTTTGAGCTCTCCGTGCGCATACAGTGAACATCAGTTTGGTATTGTTAGTTTGCATCAAATGCTCACATCAAAAATATGTGCTATTCACTGACTTAAACATCAGACCCTCAAAACGTTCCATCATCGACTTGCGCGCCATGAGTCATGACGAGCAGACTGGACTCCCAGTTGGCATTTATTTTGATCTGGTCTCCGAGAATGAGATCTCTGATGCGCATAATATCGAGGCAACAGGCAAGTCGGGATTCTTGCTTTCATTGTAAGGGACCTATACGAACTAGCAATTATAGTATATCCGGACGATGAGGCTGCATCACTCGAACAGTTCAAAATGCGACAAGCACAAGCACCATCGTTATTCCTAGGTGCATTTCTCTCGGATGACAAGGTACCATCATCTCGCACACTTATAGGATACATATGCTCGACCCTCACTTCATTGCCGGAAATGACGGAGGAGAGTATGAAGAGACACGATCAAGGAGGAGAATTCGTCGCAATCCACTCAGTCGTAGTCTCAAAACCATTCCAGAGGCGTGGCATCGCTAGCGCACTCATAAAGGAATACGTTAACCGACTTCGTGCTGCAAAGAAATATAGAGCTGCGTTACTTATCTGTCATGACGAATTAATTCCTTTATATTCGGCATGCGGATTTGAGCTCAAGGGTGACTCTTCCGTCAAGCATGGGGCTAGGCCCTGGAAAGATATGCGACTAGAATTAACTGCGCCGATTGAATCAAGTACCGGTTCAATTCCTCCCGGTTTACTTGAAGCATTGAGAGCACCTCGAACGCGTCCCGTTGGAACACATCTGGGAAAGGGTGTTGAAATTGAAGATATTGTGGCATCAGGTTCTAACAAATATGATCTACTTTGTCCGCGCAATGGATGCGGAAGCGTTATCCTCAAGTCCGGAGTAGCAAAACTTGTTGATAAAGAACTTTCTTATGTATGTTCTTGCACTCATCTCATTAGTACAATGATTTATTACTAACTATAATTCCATAGCCAGAGCTCACTTCAGGTCTTTCAGACCAGAGCTCTCCTCTCAAACCCCTTCCCCAGACTGATCGTCCCGTTCCATGTTGGTTGATTGAACCAAGTCAAATGGCCTTTGAAAATATTGGGTTTTCGCGGCCCGTGAAAGCACAGCAATCTTCACGTCAGTTATACACTCTTTTTCTCGATATCATAACAATAACAATGACAATCTGTCTAGGTTCTTTCAAATTTTTGAGTTGTGCCGATTGTGATCTCGGTCCCCTTGGTTGGTGCATCGACGGCGACAAGCAGTTCTGGCTCATACCTAATCGGGTCAGTTATAGAAAAACGTAGGTAGATCGCGCTTAGAAGCCTTAGACTATGGAAAAAAGAACATGGAAATGTCGATGATATGAGTTAAGGCCATATATCCGGGAGATCTGTTCAGTAAGTTCAGTAAGTAGTTTTGTAGGATATTTTCCAAATTATGGGTCAAGTAATGTATATTTGAGTGTATAGTAAGTACAAGGCAGCAACACCCAGATTTCTCTGTTCCTCTGTTCAATGATCTATTCACGATTTCAATAGATAAACATGTGCTTTGTTGTTGTTTTTTGAACTAATCCCTCTTAAGAAATAGCTTAGTCATTGTTAATATTGCATACGCTCACTCTTCCCGCGATCGCTTATTTTTTTCCCTCTTCGCGTAATATGTTTTTCATGTTTTGGTTGCTTTAAAGGCGTGAATGCGAAGCTAACGGCAGCCAGGATGCCGCGTAGATCTGTCGTTAATCTCTGATTAGAACATATAACAAGGTCTAGGTTTTTGAATATTTCGCCCCACTCCTGCCACATGCATGTTGAATAGGAACGGAAAGTTTCCATATATGTCTTATTGATCAGACACACGGAGGAAGTAAGAAAAAATCTGGGCAATTTATATATAAGATCAAGGCCGCACATCGGAACTCTTCAGTTCTCTCTCACCGTAAAACTCTTCCGCACTCTTTTGCTACCTCACCCTCGTTTGCGCTGTGCGCACCTCCGTTCTTTAATAAAATCATTGGCTTCAAGCAAAATCCCAAACTATCACTAATATCAACATGTTCTCACCGGTATACTTTGCTTTGACCGGATTACTGTTACTACAAGGTAACTCTGGTCTTCAACATAATCGAACCTTTTATATTTACTCAAATTTTGATAATATGGTAAACGATATGCGTTGAAAAAGGAATACATGCACAATTTACGACTATGAATATCTTTCCTGGAGACCCTGATCTATACAAGGACCTCCGGGGAGAAATCATCGGCGTCGGTGCTGAAGGGACAACCTATGTTATATCAGGCTCACTTTCAACAGCTCCTGTGACTGGTATGTACTCCGCATGATCTATATAAATTTCAAAGCAAGCAGTGGACTGATCATCACAATACATATAATCTATACCTTTTCTATGTCCATTTTTCTTTCTGATATCAAATAGCAACATTGGTTGCAGACAGAAATCATTACTCTGAAGTAGAAGAGTATCCAGCTGCAAGCACTACTTACAGGGTTAATGAAGTCTGCGATTTTACCGCAGTGGGCGAGGCTGTTTATGCATTATGTACTGATGTAGCGGAGGCAAATTTGCCGACCACTACGGCTACTACAACCCTTGCAACGGCGGTTACCAAAGTTCTTGCCCCAGTTGTGATTTCGGACACAATCTTACGAAAGACGGGATCATTTGGCTTAAGACATAGGAAAGTTAGGCGATTGGACTAGAGTTCTCTCTCTCCCTTTCCAGCGGAGCCAATTTGTTTATTGTTAAGGGGCTGTATTGATATAAGATATTAGCGGATGCCAGTTCATCAGTTGTTCCAGATACCTCATCCTTCTCTCTTTCGCCTCTTCTTTTTTTGCCTTTGGTTGTATCCGGTTATAGCTGTTCTGTGGGTAATATCAAACTTTTTTTCAAGAGAACCACTGCATCACACTACTTGTTCACGAATACAAACAAACAATATCATCAGGACAACAGTTCAATATTAATGTAACCTCGATATGCCGGAAGCACATGAAGTCAAAATTGCACGTGAAACTAGCTGTTCTGTATTCGTAAATATGATTTCTTCTTTTAAGTTAATTGTTTGAATCTGACGGTATGTAATATTCCGATACATTAATTATGGGCGGGGGTCAAAGGGCCTAGGCAGGCGTCGGCTGGTAGGACTTTGCTTCCTTTGAGTGATGAATGGTATAGTAAGCATACGCAGTTTTTGTGCATTATTTTGTAGATTAAGTTTGACTGATTGCTGTGTAACATTTTTGTAAGATATTATATACTTTGTAGCATCAATGCTGAGCTGCGTGACTTATTTCTGTTATGTTTAGAACATGAATGAGATGTATTTTCGTGAGAAATTGAAATCGCATCGGAAGTGAAATACTAGAAATACGGAGAATGTGAATACAATCTCTCTTTTATAAATGTATAGTTTGCCTTATTATCCCTAGCAAGCTAAGACCCTTTGAGTTTATAGTAGTTTTTGCAATAACTCTAAAGGGTAAATATTAGTACAAACCATTATGCAAAGGCATGCTTTTAAACAGGTTAGCAGGCTCTTGTAAAAGAGGAAAAAAAGTGGAAACTAGAAGTATGCAGTAACATAAAAAGGTGGATGATTCCCTCGCTTCTAGCACAACTAATAGCGCCCTCTAAATAAAGTCCCCAGATGCCAGCTTATACATACAAAGAGAATGACATATCCGACCGCACGAATATAGATCCTAGATCACTTATCGTGAAAAAAGTACATATTACAGGTAAACCTGTCCGGCGAATTGAACCTGGAACAAATAGGATGCATTTACACTGGGCTATCACGCTAGAGTGCGTAAAACCGATCGACCAACGACCAGCTAGCTCTAGTACTCCTGCTGCTGCCAACAATGGCAGCAATAAGTCCGTTAGAATACAACCCAGAAATCCCTCAGTCCCACCACCACCACCTCCAAAGAAAAAGATGATCACTACTGTCGTTGATGGTAAAACACAACTGCTACCTCCTCCCCCAACCAACCCCAGCACTGTGGATCACAAATTTAGTGCATTAAAAACTTACTTTGTTTATATTGATCTTGACATACCTGAAAGTGATGAAGAGAAGTACAATGCTGCTCATGACTCCGTTTCGATCCAACTAATGTACGTATCCAGATCCCTTTTGACATTCTTTTCCACTACAAAATAGATTGATGTTTTGTTCTATCCCTTACTTACTTCAAACTTTACATACTTAATACTCGATTACAACTTATCAAGCATCGAATTAAAGAAAAGTGCACACTCGGAGAGTGCACTCGACGACACCAAGTTTACTATTCCTGTGCGCAAACGCAACCCTAATCCCACGCCACCATCAACCACAAATTCATCTTCTCCTCAGCCCCGCGGTACATCCCTCACCAAAGTTCAAACCCCAGCTTCGCCCAGTCCTCAAGCTCAAGTCCAGGCTCGACCCCAATCCCAACCCGTCACTTTATCCCGATTCCTGCGTATGATCAAAGTGAATCGCCGACATCGCTATGCCCTAACATCAGATGGTACAGGCTGCCTGTACCTCGTACAAACTATTATCGAAGACGCTATGAAGGCTGGATTCATTGGCAATATCTCAGAAGACTATCGGAAATTTATGGCTATAAAGAAGGGAAATTGGGGAGAAAAGTACTTTATCCCTGGTACACGGGAACTTTCTTTTAAGCAAGGGTTAGAGTTGATGTGAGAATACTACGTACATATATCTTCCTAGTTTTGAGTAAGATATATGAATGGTATAAATTATCTTCACTATATGTGAGGAATCCTGTATCTCGATAGTTATACATATACTTTGATAAGAATATGAACGGAAAATCTCCGATAACGCATAAATTGAGAATCTTAGGGATCGTAACAGAGTGGAAAGAGTGCGCCTGTACTTTGCGTTGCTCCTTAGAATTTCTCACCATCAGAGTTCAAGTCTTGAATTATGTCCACCCAAGCTTTCATTGGGAACGTAGTTCTCACCAGAGATAATAGAACTGTATACCTGTGCCGATTTCGTTAAGATAATGAAAACAAGAAGCGTACATTCTTACTTCACAGATCCGGAGGGAGTACTGCTTATGTTTTAATCACAAGATATAGAATCCATATTTGAAGCAAAGTAATGATTATTAAATAGAAGTGTACGTCCACCTTTTTCGAAGTAGGTTATCTAAGTCCTCGTAGCCTTGGCATTCCCTCTTCTTTTTCTTCACTAGCACATCTGTGTATGCTATCACTGGCTGGAATGATGGTCTCATTATATGAGTCCGTACTCCTTTCTCTTGTTTCACAAGTCTGAAAGGGAAATATTGTGACATACTATGTCTGCTACGTTTATTAACGTGGCATTTATAGATCAGTTTTTTTCCTTGATCAATATATCATGTCTGACAAAAAAATGAATAGACGAGTCCATTCTGTTAGTTTATTTCACGTATATGAATATAACAGTAGCATACTAGATTACTACTGGACCAGCGGGGTAGGTCGTCATTATGGACTCGATATAATGTAGATAGTCCTTTGGCTAGTTGGAGAAGAAGAAGCGGCTAAAGATCAGAGCAACGGTAATGATGAGCAAACAAATGAAGATGAGGACCCCGAAAAAGCTATCAAAGGGAAAATAAGGAAGATTAAAGGATCCAAGTGGGATATGTGACTTGACACGATTGCGATCATACATATCCGATACTCCATCTGACTTTCACCATAGTAGCCAGTTACAAAAATGACTCACCTTGTCATGAGTGCTTCAATCACTTATTGCTTGCATTCAACGAACATTAATATACTTTAATCTAGTGAAAACTAGTAGAACTCATCTCATGTAGATCCCTAGTAGACCCAGTGAGTATAGTACAGAAATACCTATCCGATGTTGCTCAGAAGGCATAACACGGACTAGGTATCTCGTATTTATCCTGTACTTCAATGTGCGATTGAACTGTTCCTTATAAAGACTTGATAGCATCTTATGACACGCGCCAATCACAAACAAATATGACGCTATATACTAGAGATGTTGACTCTCTGTAAGTGCATACTTGTGCCGGCTTTTATGAGCGACTCAGAAGAGGAAACAAAAGCCAGACTAAGTGAGTCATTGTGTCTCGAACTAAACATTGTTTCTATAAAAGACCGGATCGGTATAGGACTGAAGTTTGGATACGGAAACATACAGTCTCTAAAGATGGGGTCAGAGAGAAGTTATTGGGTGCATACCGCTGCCGCATACATCCAGTCTTGACAATCTGAAGCTAGTTATCTTGGTTAAGATATCAAAGGTGAGACCTAGATCTCATTTCAATCAACTGGTATAGTTATTTCTCTATTAACAACCTTTACAAGGCTACCTGCGAGATATGCTTAAGTCTGAGGAAGCACTATACATTACGCTCAGAACAAAATATAAGCACTGTGATGATGAAGCAGAGGAAGTATTACCCAGAGAAGACGGTACTTACCTCAATGTTCATTAATATGCATGAGATCTAACACTTTATTAGGGCTATTGACAAAATAACCAACTTTGATCTGAGAACAAACCACCTGATCACTTTTCCATATTCACGAGATGATAAGCAAGGTGGCCGTTATACTTATAGCAGAATACGTATGTACTAGTATAGGCATCTCAAAGTCAGTGCTATGTTCACTATCTTCGTGAGTCTGTCATTCTGAATAACCATGATTATGAATCTGAAGGATCGTCATTTTCCTTATGTTATATTAGTAGCTAATTATTGCAATAGCGTTTTTTCGTTTGTTCCAGTACTTATATAGGAACATGCAGTTTCGAATAGTTGTAATGTAAGTATTTTTTTCTCATAGTCCGATGTGAAGGTACAACATTTTCGGCATGGCGTACTACTCCAATAACTTCCATATCTGAAATTAGTTCCGTGCTGGGAGGGTATCAAAAGTACATCTGTACTGTAGAACATACATCACTGATTGAGACGCTGCGGTAACGGTCGTTCGAGAAAACCCGAGCTTGATGGCTGATAGAGTAAACTGGCCTCTGAAACTCGTCAGCGCAACATTGAATTATCAATTATAACCCGGGCTTGTCGATTTTTTCCATATATACTATTGATACCCCCGATCAAATGTGATTCATCACTATCCTTCGGGTACTTAATTCGGGCCACCCTTTTCCCTTTCAGCATTTTTACCTTCGACTTAGTCTCATCGTCCATATAGCCCAAAACATCCTCTTATCTTACACGCCAAGAACGATTCATTTTCCTAGCATTTTCTCGATTGGTAGTAGGTTGTTAAACGGCTCCAAAAATCATACTTTGAAAATGGTGACCGGGATCCAGATATCAGTGATATCATGGCCAAGCTAATAGTCTCGATCATATCAAGGTACAGACCTCTAGATATCTATCATATGATCATGATCATCATTATAGGTCGTTCTATAAACTTGTAGTCTACTTATATCTGCCTAACGAGATACACCTATCTCCTCTGCACTTCAAGAATGTCTCTGATCCCCCTACTAGACATTCAGATTATCGTATCTGGAAAATACATCGAACAATGTATCCAAGTGGCAATCTGCACAATTTTGGTCTATGATACTTGCAAGTCTTAGAGAACCTATGTAACCATTCTTGAACTGACATAATCTTCAGTGATTACCGTTGATAGAGAAGCAAGTAAAAGACTACAGGTTCTACTATTTGTCACTGATTATTTGTACTAGGTCAAATATTTTTGGGTACGTTACGAATCGGCTTTCAAATATTGTTTCTCTCTAGAACTACGTTCTATCATAGACTAGGCGTTGGAATACCTTGAGTCATTCTCTATTCTTCATTGTAACTGTGTTTCGTCTATCCGATTTCTGTATCTGATTGACATCGTAAGAATCGATATACTGGTATTATGACTGCATTGGCCTACCTTCCTTGTAAGTTTGCTAAAGTCCCTTATTGGTCAGATCTAGTCTAATTGATCATAGACGACGCTCTAGCTACCACTACCAATACATCTCTGTGAGTTAGGCCGTGATATGTCTAAGCTAGGAAAATATTCAAAAAGTATTTAGGTGTAACATTTATAACTACTTTCACCGAGGGTAGACTTTAAACTTCTCTCATTTTCTAGGCCGCTTTAGTGATTGGATAGCAAATATTGGAGGTACATTTATTATATCTGGTTTTTTAAGAACAAACTAAAACTACCAACTGAAAGGTGTCTTTAATGTTATCGTGCTTGATTGTACGTTATCCGTCTAACTACTAATATACAAATTGATTATCAACTTGAAGCAGACATCCTTGTAATTCGTGTTGTTGCGCTATGGCAAAATAGTATGTATATGTAGTAGCTCATTAGTCCCTGAGCGCTCATGAACTGAATTCTGTAGATAGAATACTGTCACTTATTCTCAAGACACTCGTAGCGTGTGAAGCAGCTGCAAAGATCTCGCTAGCGGTATGGATGGCTACATTATATAACGGTGCGGTATTTTGATACTCTATAAATGGCTTATAACTAATTAGACTGATTGAATGTAGCCCAAGCAGAGTTCCTTGATTCAGATGTAGCGTTTTGTGGCACGTATACAAGCGAGTACCTGCGAATGACTAACATTGGGTTGACAGACTGGTAAGGTCATATTCCCTAAACTTTGATGGTATCTGACACGCCTTTTAGGCTCGTACAGTCAGTTGTTGGTTTAATTCTTCTAGTATTGGCCCTTTACAAGTCTGTAATGCAATGGAAGCTATCCGGAATGATGAAATCAGACATCATCAGTATCACTATCAAAGACCAAATTATATACTTCTTTGTGTACGTATGTTGTATATAACTCTTTATTATTTGATAATAACATAAAACTGTTGCTCAGTGTCCTATTTTGCAGCATAGTGAATATTTTGAACTTTGAAAATGCAATCCTCAAGTCCTCTGCAAGCCGTTACGTTGTTGGAAATCTTGGAAATCCTAGTATCTTATGTCTACTCGGAAGTAGATTGTTCATCAACTTGAAAGAAGCTGGGAAGACACAGGTGAATGAAGGGTCATTTCTCGAACGAGATACAGGAAGGACGCTCAGTAACATTGACTTCAACGAACTGGTTATTGGAACCTCCTTAACTGGTAATTATACTTTGAGTATTTTTCGACTTTTTTGATATTGACTATATACTTAAGAGACTGATGCTAGCCAGACTACTACCAATTCAAACTCTCTCGGAGTATAAATTGGTAAGGTAGTACAAATTACTGTGCAAAGTTCAATGTCTCGAGAATTAGCGATATAGTACGATCTCTTGGAATAGGAGGAAGAGAAAGCTGAAACTGGATGTTTGTTATAGTACTAAAAGGCTGATAATCTTCATGGTTCCAGCATTGGCAAGAGCTCCTTAACAAAAAACTCTCAGGTACTATCTTATGCATACAAAGAGAAAACAAATGCTACAATATAAGTATAGATATTAGTTCACTTACTGTTGTTGAAAGTACATACGACAGGTAAACCCACTGATCGATCCGAATTTGGGACACTTACATAAAATATGGTGCTAGAGTGAGTATAAAAGGAGAACCGAGGATCAATTGGCTGTAGTATGTCTACTGCTGCTAACAATAAGTCCGTTACAGCACAAATCATCAAAAGGCCCTCATTCCTATCTCCTCCACGTCCATCCCAAAGATAACATCAAGTTCACTATTCCTAAGTGCACACGCAACTCCGATTCCGAGACACCAGCAACCACATATTCCCGAACATCGCCCCCACCTCAGCCCCGGGCATCCCTCTCTAAGACTCAATCTCCTTCTGTATCCACAGCTTCACCCAGAGCTCAAGCTCGTTATCCAAGCCCGATCCCAGCCCTAGTTCATTACTTTATCTCGATTCCTGCATATGATCTAAGCAAATTGCCTCCAGTGCTATGCCCAAACACCAGATGGCACCGGCTGCCTGTTCCTCATACGAAGTATAATCAGCAACCCTGCAAATGCCGAGTTCATCGATGAGAGCCTAGCTGACTATCGGAATCTCATGTCTCTGGGGAGGGAAATTGGGGAGAAAAGTACTTTATCCCAAGCACGCATGGAACTTCCTTTCAAGCAAGAGGGTGAAGTTATCGTGTGGGTATATGTTCTATAATTTGATTCGTAGTTGAGAACGGTATAGACGACACTGCGAGAATATACGTCGGTTTCGATGTATAAACGATAAATCATAGAGCCTAGAAGTTATAGTAATAGCTTGAGAAATATTTTACCAGATAACGAGGATTGGAATGACATTCTAAGACAGTATGAGTTTTGTTCCTTTGCAGGCGATCGTAGCATAAAGAATTATACTCAAGTTTTGCAATGCTCCCCGGAATATCTCATCTTCGTATTGTTTGCATTTTATCCGAGATAATCAAATCTTAAGCTTACAGTCGCTGAAAACTAAACTTTTGGTCAGATTTTGACCTTGTGTCGTATTTAGTGGCGAGGACGTGGGTTTAGAGTCTGCCTACACCAGACACGATGCTCAGGCTAAGATTTGGGGCTAAATAGCGAGATACTCGACCTCGGCCGTCCGGCCGAGATCTCGTCGGACTGTAGAGACTGATAGAGACCTCGAGGCAAGCTGAGACTTCACCGACCAGTAAAAGTAGTAGAAACGTATAGAACAGAGCCCGACCGAGGCTGTAGTTTGAGGTAAAAGTGTATGTATTTCAGTCCGCCGGACGACTTGCAGTACGGTCAGAGCGTTACAAGCGCGCCGGGCAGCCTAATAAAGCCGCAGAGAAGTAGATAAAGAGTACAGGAGACTATTAGAGAGCTACTCGGGGGGTGTAGAAAGATAGCGACCGAGAGGAGTAGCTAGGAATTAACTGGGATTGATTGATTAACTACGGCCTCAAGTCTGGAGGCTTATATAGCAAAACGCGAGATAAGGTTAGATAATAAGGAAAGCATGGAGTCCAGGTGGCTATATGCCACTGGACGAAGGTTTACGCTATCAGAAACGAGGGGTCGTATAAACGAACGCTACCTCGAGTAAGAGTAGAAAGTGAAGCTAAATAGTAAGAGAAATGAACGAGGCGCGCGGCGAGTAGTAGAAATGGACTTCTCGGGCGAGTTAGAAAGTGCATTATAAATGCACTACGACCGGCCAAACACTTAGCTGGTCCTACATCGCACTCTCAAAGATTTGTATCACAGCATTGTACAATAATTACCATAGTATGGCGGAGATGCGGGAATTCCATATCCTCTCTAATTTTTCCCCTTCGCTGGATTGATAATTGATTGATATTTAGGGGAAGTCCGAGGTTGGTCTGACTCTCCTGTCGAAAATAGAGATTGTTCAAGCTACCTAAAAGTTGTACCGACTGAACCAAGTACCATCTTGTCTCGACCCAGCTTAATTGAAAAAAGTAACTCTAATACTCTTCGATCAACATCGAACACCCGTGATTGAGTCATAATGGATCGAATAAAGCATAAAAATGATAAATGTAGTTCACTTCATCGTATCTGGTCTTCTCCAGCATTACATTCCAAGACAGCATATGCTCGCCGATCTCCAGCTATCCAATTATGTAGTATTAGACATCCTAATATCAGTTCGTGCCGATGATGCGATTCGTCTGCGTCTGCGAGGCTTCGGGAAAGGATAGTCACCGCGATCAATGAGGGAGAACGGACGGGGCCTTTAAGCCACACGTCCGTTCTACGCCCCCTATCTGTTATTAATAGTACGACATCAGAGAATTACTATGTTTGTATTATCCTTTTTCCTTATTGAGTATAAGAAAGTTACTATGTTAGTAAAGTATGTCATGTCTCATGAGAGCTTACAATGGCTCGCGATGGACTCGGATCTATTCATCCACCCTATCAAGCGAGAATATGATAATTATCGACTTTAAGAGAAAGCTACCGGAGCGTGGAACAGTGATTCTCATGATTCCCTTGTTGTCAACAACAACGCGGGGGTAATTGAAGACTTCACTTCTTCCTTTTGGTCCAAAACGGGCTGTAACATTTCAGCACAAAAGTGGGTATTATACGAAATAGCTGACACTTTTGGATACCTTCTTGCTTGAACACTCGCGTATGTATCAAAGACTGGCGTACAATCATATATCGGCCTGTATATTGCAGGCTATTATTACTAATGCTTCTCCCTTCTGCTACTGAAAACCGATCTTTGATGAAGAGTATCTGTTACAAATTTTCATGTTAAAATGCTCAAGTCAAACTCATCATTATGGTTAAAAGAAAGTCGGGCTCTCAGAGCCTACCTCAGAGCACCCCGCTCATCATCTAGTATCTCCTCTGTATCGTCTAAGGTCAAAACTACGTGCTCATGTCTAACAAAAAATTTTGGTGTCCCGAATGTGGGAGATTGCTGAGTACCCACTTCAATCTTCGAAGACATCTGCTCATTCATGACCCCAATGCTCCGTATGTTTCTACTCTAATGCTTGTTGCTGAGCCGTGCTTCTTACACCGTAATAGTCGCTTTGAATGCAAAAAACTTGGGTGTAAATTCGAGAGTATCCACCGTTCAAATCTATCGAGGCATATACGAGAGAAACAGTAAGCACATATACTGGATACATAATATTTGAATCTTAACTTTACTACTTTCAGCACTTCAGTTGAAGAGAGGAGTACTCACGACTAACCCACGTCTTCACTGCACACGGCTGTATCCTTTATATGGATTCAATAATCGTCGAAAGAAAAGTTATCCAAAAGCTAAAACGGACATTGCTACCTGTTTCACTTGCATGTACCGAAAATACCGGCTCTCTATTGTTGTATCTGAGTCCAGACACTATATCATGGCTATATGCTCACTTTACCACTGTGAGGACTGAATGAGTTATTAATTCTAATTAAACTGAAATCCAGCATGTATGTAAAGTGATCGTTACTTAGATTCTTAGTACCGACCCGAATACAGATTTGCACAATGAGCGTAAACAGAGTTCCTACGCCACCAGGACAAAGCTTCTATTGTAGTTAGCAGCTTCTGATACATTACTGATTGGTCCCATTTATTACCGTCTCTAGAGCTAGTGTCAGTCTTGTGTCTCTGGCGTGTGCAGTCTTACCTGTGATCCAAGATACTCAAGGAATAACAAACGTGTCGAAGCTGTGAGCATGACGTGTCTGCCTTCCTCTAATTGTAGCGATGATCGACTAATAAGATGCCGTACCTGTATACGAAATAAACTTGAAGGTATCGAGATGACGTATGTTGTTTCTCAATGGTTCATAACCAATATCATTGAATATGACCGGAGTCTTGTCTACAATGTGATACTCACCTGCAAGACAGTTATTAACCATCTGCATTCAGTTAGTATGTTCTCGTTATTTTACCGTGTAGATATCGTGTTTCCGCCTTAAGCATGTCTATGGAATGAAAAAGACGTTAACACCCCCCTTCGGTATCTATTCTCTACGAAACTCTGTCATGCCCGGAGGTTATAACAACAACTATCCCAAAGACGCCCGTCTACCCCTGAGTAAAGTTAGGCAATCGTTCGATGAAAAATACCGTTGTCCCAATTCGAAGTGCCGTAAGAAATATGTGTGTCTTTATTCGGGTCTTCAACAGCATTATCTCACGCATACTGACTCAACGATCGTTTTAAGTTTATATTGTTTCTCTCGTACTTGTCTCCTAAGAAGGTATGAAATAGGCTATACTATTTCGAGAGTAATCGCTGATATGACGCAAAAATATATATAAGAATCAAACATTTCCTCTCTGGAGGGTGTGTGTTTATAATTGAAGATTAAGTTGTATACCAATTTTCTATATTCTACCAAAGACGCTTTAAATGCGCTCGATCGAAATGCACTTTAGAAACTAGTGAACTAGCGCTCATGTGGATCGCGGATAGTATGTTCTCATTACGTTGCAATCATAGCTAGTTAATCAAGCATCGACTTTACTCCTATTACAAGTAATTGGGGAGACAAGAAATTTGGATGTGATTCTCTCAATTGCAAACGATGATACATGTCAGGGTCCACATTGTAAAGACACAAGAGAAACGATCACGGGATTTGAGAAAATCCAAATACGGATGAGGAGACTGAAGGTGGAGAAGATGGGAGAGAAGAAAGAGACAGACCGGAAATGAGCGCAGAACCGATGAATCATACGGCCAGGTATAGTTCTTGTAAAAGATACCACGGATCACGATTGACAACACTGAACCAGGCAGGCTTAATCCATAGGTATTTCCAAATTGGCTCCGCCAGCGTTGTGTCTGTTAATATACCCGCCTGTAGAAATTCATCCTAAGGGTGATACGCACCGTACCGCCGGCGTTGAACAAGTGCTCGTTAATTGTGGACTATTCTTGCTCTAAGTCCCCTTGAATCTGCTATAATTATCTAACTTTTGGATTCTAAGAACTCCTTCTCGTTTAAAAAATAATAAAAACAAAAACAAAATAGCTGTAATGTATTGTAAAAGTAACGAGCTAAACTCTAAGTAAACTAGAATAAAAAGAAAAAAGAAAAAGATCGTTCATCATGTATTGCTTTATGATTTGGGTGGAGGGGAAGGAGGAGGTTTGGGCCGGACTCCATGCCGTCGTAAGTGAACCTCCCACCCCTCTCTGTCTAGCGTCTATATATTGTGCGATCACAAGAGAAGGCAAGAACATGCGTCTTTTCTATTTGTTTATAAAGTCTAGGGTCAAGTAAAACGTGAAATGAAAGAAGGCTGGAAAGAAAAGGGTGTCCAGATGGGAAAAAAAGACACAAAAAAGAAGAAATTAAGAACCAAGGGACGCGGATCACTCAAGCCACCCAATCTTCC